>OVBA01000058.1:0-115700 GCA_900406435.1 Lepidium aucheri | reverse complement strand
AGTTAGTTGATAATATGGTTTTTTACTGGAAAAATATCATTATCCTCAGTTTAAAGTTGTATTATGTTAATATAAGTTCTTTTAATCAAAATTCACAATTAATTAGAAAATTTATGCGTTAGCTTGATAATCATAACGAAAATGAATAGAAATATATTTTAGAATTGAGTTTTGTAGTCTCTAGTCTAGTTTTTTACCTTTTTATTTATTTTCAAAACTAGGTAGTTATAAATAAACTAATTGAATGTCCGTGAATATTTCTATATAACTTTCATCAACTTAAAGTTTTTTTTTCAAAGCTAATTTATTTGTTTATAAATTAGCTAGATTTTTGTGAAAATTTATATGATATAACAAATATATGATATAACAAAACGATTTCATTAACTTAAACTTATGTTTATTTAGTTTTTAGATTCGCATTCATTTAGAGTTTTAAACCTAAGTCACAATAAATCAAAATATAGATATTCGTGTACAACAAAATATCACTTATATAAATATTATAGAAAAATATATTGGTTGTTCACATATGATAACCCATCCACCATCTACTTATGTTAATATAAATTGTTTTAATCAAAAATTCATAATTAATTAAAATATGTACGTTAGCTTGATAACCATTACAAAATAATAGAAATAATCTTCAGTATTGGGGATTGTAATCTCTAGTCTAGTTTTATATCTTTTTATTTATTTTCTAATTGAATATGTATGAATATTTCTACGTAATTTTCATTAACTTAAACTCTTTTTTGTTGTTGTTCAATAGATAATTTATATATTTATAAATTAGCTAGATTTATGTGAAAATTTATTTCAAACATTTTTGATTGTTAGTTGAAGATTATTGAATGTTGTGTGCAAATATTGGCCAAATATATTTTTGTAATTTAATAAATTTCAAGTTCTTTTCATATATTATTCACATGTTCATTAATTTTGTCTTTCTTCCTCTTGCTAAGTATTTTTCGAAGGATGTTGATTTAATTCCAAGTACTAATTGGTTATAGGTAAGATTTTTCTGTTGTTAATTTAGTCTTCTAGAGAATCATATAGCTAAAATATTGAGATATTTCTTTTATATAAAAAAGATAAAGACTTGTGTGTCAAGTTTTTTGTCGACTAAATCTAAGATAAAATTTCTAAGAATTCCATGACAATTTAGTATCTTACTATGGAGAACTACATTAACGATAATTTTTTTTCCCAAACATATATTCATGTATTTCTTTTCTTTTTTAGCGTTTCGGTGCCTCTCTTTATGATCTATTTATGAAATTTGGTGCTTTGATTTGAATTTTGACAATACTTGCTTTTAATTTGTGTTTCTTACTTTTGAATTTTTTTTTTAGAGTTACATGGAACAATTGTTTAAGGCATTGACACATTGTCACGGGAATAACATTCTGCTGACTTTGGACATTCTCGAATTTTGGATGACGACGACGATTTCGGTGATGTCAATTACGGTCATGTCAGTGAGTCCCTTATAGATATCCTTAAAGGGCTTTTACCTAATGTTATCCTCTTGCCACATAGCCCTCCCGAGTTATTAGAAAAGGTATTAGAGGGTTTGGGTTATGTTGCTTACGGGCCAAAGGTTGATATTTGGTCAGCTGGTTCAGTATTTGGACAACTCTTGAATGAAGGAACGCTGCTAATGAATGGTGCAAACCCAGTATAAACAGTTCAACTGTTTGTTCACATTTTTTTTTTTGGTTTTTTTGTTCACATATCTTACTAAATGGTTTGGTCTGTTTGCAGAAAGATTAATTGAAGACAATCTATGCTATAAGATCTTCTCTGAGGAGGGACTATGCAGAGTAAGTATATCTCTTTTCTTTATGTTACATGCTTTATTCAAGTCTGATGCTTCTCATGGTGGCAGGAGTTACCGCAAGTGCTGCTTTTAAGGAGCCGTACTTCATTGGGGCACTCGCTAATAAATACCAAATTTCATAAAAAGAGGCACCAAACTGGCGTGGACATCTGGCCGAAAAACAACACTAAGAGATGGAAATAGAAAGTCTTCATACAGCTCTCTGTTTTTTTTTTTTTTTGAGGTTTCAATTTTTAAAGCTTCTTAATTGGGATTAAAAACGTTGGTTTCTGTACTTGCGAATTCATGTTTTGGATTTTCTTGTTTATGAATTCAAGGTGAAGAAGATCTGTCACACTTCATTGTGTTACAAACATCACACACCATCTTTTCCAACAATACTTATCTAATAATCACGTCCTTTGATTAAAGTGATGATGCACATGTTTTCTGTATAAAGGTTTCATGCATGGTGCCTTTGCGGTTTCTAGCTTCTGTTGTCTCAAAGCTTTATGGCGTTTGGTGATATTCTTGAACTACACAAGAAGTTCCTTGAGCTCATGCATAGAATTAAGAATAAACTAGAATCCCTAGTTAATGAGTTTGATTGCTTGTGCTTAGGACTGAACTTGATCAAACCATAACCGGTAGACTTTAATTGAAGCTAAAGCTGCAATTAAAGACAACATCATATGACTCAACTTTACCCCAAATCTCTCCTTGGCGTCTTTCAATTGCGATCTCTGCACACGAAAGCTCTGTTGTTATAACACGATCTTCACCATAAATGAAGAACACAGCTAACTTCGTACCATGAGTGACCGTGTCTGTCTATACAAAAGATATACCCATATGAGGAACAAAATCTTCCAAACCTTTGACCACTTTCCAACACTTGTGCTTAGAATCATACGCTCTTAACTTGTACTCAAAAGGATCATAGTAATACAAAACGTCATCAAGAACGCTCCCACGGAGCCTCTTATAAGAATTTAACATCTCGTCCAATTCCCATTTATCTTCCTTTGGCTCGTAAACAAAGCTCTCCTCATAATAATTATCCCTCACGTAAATCTTATCCGCAATCACCTCGCATTGACCCCACAACCGTTCTAACTCTATGCCTGGCTTTATTGTCATCTCATGCTCCCATGTTCGTGTTTCTGTATTGAACACCAGCATTACCTTCCTTTTGACGTAAGGATCATTACTACAGTTTCCCAATACGTAAATCTTTTTGTCCATGACTTCAACAATCGTTCTGTATTTAACACCAACATGATGAGGAATACTGGAGAAGGGCTGCATAATGTGAGATCTACAATCGATGCTGTAAGAATTTGATTCCGAATCAGGTGCACTCAACACATATATCTTCGAACCAACCGAGGCATAGGAGGAAGCGACTTGATAAGGACAAGAGAACAAGTATTATTGTTGTTGTTACGACGAAGAACATACAAACGGTTTCTTATAATGCCGTTGTTATAGACGGCAGAGAGAACACAATAGATACAAGCTTCAGTGTAGCCCAACAAGGATCGTCTAGCGTATAGCTCAGACGAGGATACGAGTGACCGGAAGTGTTTAGAGACAAGGGAGAGACTTGGATAGTCCCATCTCGACACATGAGCTAAAATCTCGACGATGATGTCGTCGGGAAGTGACGTAATCATCAGCGGCGGAGGTTGCTTATTCTTCTTCCGAAGACTATGACTAAAAACAAACAGCCACCCAAGGACAACCAACAAAAACCCTAATTCACTACTCCTATGTCTTATTATATAATGGTTACAGCCGCGCTCGATATAAGCTCGAAACGTGGTCACTATGTTCAATCTGTGATTGGTCCACGTGTTATTAACATAAATTTAGATTTTTATATAGTTTATTAATATTTTTTTTTAATAAGTTTTGATATTTGTGCGGGTTGTAATATAGAATATAATTGCACATTTCATAATTATACGGGTTATCAATAAAAATCGAATTTGTATACTGTGATACATTTTTAAATTTTTTTAAATTATTAACACGCATTATTATAAATTACCATGGTAGAAGTATATGATTTAATTTATAATAGGATTATACTAGCGTTATAACGCCATATTTATTTATTTTGATTATTTTTAAACTGTATTTATTTAGTTTGTTAGACTTGTGTTGATATTTTAGAATATATTATTTCGAGGTATTGTTATCGAAGCTTGAAAGCTAAATAATTAAGATACTAAATTAGACGAACCAAACCCGACAAAACACCAAAATATGTCATAAATCTATTTACCCAAAAAATTGAATTATAACCCAAACCGAAGCCGAATCAATAGCTGAATTTGTAATCGATATATTTTTATTAATTTTTTTTTAATTTTGAATTTTTATATATAATATATAACAAAATTCCTCTTAATCCTAAGGATAGTTATAAACCTTAGTTTAATTTTGTACTATAATTTATAATACGGCCAAAATGGAAATATCTCCCATTTTAATATAAAAGATGTAATTAATAAGATACTAAAATTAGTTTTGAACCTTTTTTTCGGGTGGTAATTAAAAATATAATAACATAAGCTAATAGATTCTTCTAGTCCCGAGTTGGGTTTTGGGTTGATGTAAAAGATGACCAAATTTGATAAGACAATAACTCTTTTCTAGAACTCCTATAAAAATATATTCTCAATAATAACATAAATTAATAATATGAAATCTTGTGTGGCATAACTAATGAGTTTATTGTTGATAGCTTTAGATTTTGAGTTAGTTTTCAAAAGAATTATTATTTATTGAATCTTTTAGTTCACTAAAACATACTTAAAATTGATAAGTTTGTACTATTTGTTACCAAGGTCAATAACAAAGTAAACATGACAATTTTTCCAGTTTATGAGAGAAATTTTTCTCTTTAGCTTTCAGATTCTACTTTTCGATTCTTTACGATGTAATTGATTTATTATAAATTTTAGCATATTGAAGATTACTTTTTTAGGAATCAATTCTCTTACAAAACATGAATCTACCAACAAACATTTTCATATTGGTTTGGATAAAGGAAAAGTAAAGATTCTTGCTTACCCTACACAACAAAATTTTCTCCATGAAGCTAAATAACCTCAAACGTAACCCTCCAATACAAACCTACACTTAGCTTGTATCACATGTAAAGTCTTTCAAACCTACAATATATACACACACGTTTTACAAATCGATAACAAAACAAACATTAACATGGAGATCCAAACATTTTCCAGCGAAATCGTCTTCTTCGATTTAGAAACAACCGTACCAAACAAAACTGGACAACATTTCCACATCCTAGAGTTCGGTGCTATTATCGTATGTCCAAGAAAACTCGAGGAGCTAGAGAGCTTCACAACGCTTATACAACCTAAAGACTTGTCAGTGGTCTCAATAAGATCGTCTAGATCAGATGGGATTACGAGAGATAAGGTCACAAACGCACCAAGTTTCGAAGATGTGGCTGAGAAGATCTATGGTTTGTTGAATGGTCGAATTTGGGCTGGTCATAACATAAGAAGATTCGATTGTGTTAGAATCAAAGAAGCTTTCGCTGAGATTGGTGAAGCTGCGCCTGAACCTTCAGGGATTATTGATTCTTTGGGGTTATTAAGTGACAAGTTTGGTAAAAGAGCTGGTAACATGAAGGTACCATATTTAGCATTTTCCATACCTCTATTGCTTTGTTATAAAAAAAAGCAAAGTGAAATACATCTTTTTAAACAATTTTAAGTTACTAAATTTATTGCAAATGGTGTTTAGTCAAGTGGCTGATAGTAAGTCCGCTAACGGCAGGTGTACATGCACATTTAGTCTCACTGTCTACGAGATTTGTGTATGAATTTGGCTAATTTGCCGGTCATTATGGCCCAATATTGATATTATCGTTGACAAAAACAAGTTATTAAATTTATTAAAAGTAAATATTATAGAAAAATATTTATTAAATTATATTCAATGTTGTAGATGGCAAGTTTGGCTACATATTTTGGGCTTGGAGTGCAGAAGCATAGGTACTTAATTATATTCGTAATTTCTATATTTTTTTTTGATAAATATGTGTATCTGTTTTATTCAAAAATATAATAATTAGAGACATATTATCTATAATTTCAGAAGTCTCGATGATGTTCGAATGAATTTAGAGGTCCTCAAGCATTGTGCAACTGTTCTTTTCTTGGTAAGTCGTATTCATAGAGTTTCTTCTCTCTTCTTCTATTTTATTTTATTTTTGGCTTAAATTTCTTTATTCTTTTCACTATAGAAAATACATAATATATTATAAATAAAGATCAATTTTATTTATTTATTTATACATATATATACAGGAATCGACACTTCCCAATCAATTGGAAGGAAATTGGCAAAGTTCTTCAAAGATCATGACAAGAAGTCGAAGTAATTACCAAATAGCCCAAAGAGCAATGCCTTATTCCAAGGGTAGTCTTGGGAAGGTAATATTGTTTTTGTTTTTCTTTTTTCAAATTATAACAAACTTTAAAATTGAGATTTTATGTTATTTTGGTTTAATATGTTATTGTTTGAATCAATACAGATGACACAGAATGTGAAGAATCTGTTTAGCCAAGCTCAAGGCAATCAAACTCTCCAAAGCTTATTCAAACATTCTCATTCTCTTCTTAGATGATTATAGCATCCCTACACTATATAACAATATTATTTTTTATTATTTGGCAAAAAAATTAATTGTGCTTCATTGACTACATGTACATTACCCAGAAATAATCAATAGAAAATTATTTTATTTTTTCTGTTATCACTAATAACTTGTGTTTAATTTAATAAAAATTTAAACCCCTAAAACACATTTATGGGAAATTATATGTATTCAAACAAATGTTAAACAACTATATTAACAGTACTATATATATATATATACTATAAATCATTATATTATTTTACCGGATTTAAATCTGATTATAAAAAATTAACAACTATGAACCGTTAAATATTTTAATGGATTTAAATTTGGATAGCAAATGTATACCGTTATATTATTTTAATAAATTTAAAATCTAGATATTGACAAATTAATAACCATAAATCATGGTATTATTTTACCGAATTAGATTTAGGTAATGACAATTTAACAACCATAAATCGTTACATTATTTTACTGAACTTAAAGCTAAGTAATGACAATATAACAACTATAAACCATTATATTATTATACAGAACTTAAATTTAGTAACGATAATTTAACAGCCATAAACCGTTACATTATTTTACCGAACTTAGATCTGAATAATGACAAATTAAGAAATCGCTAGATTATTTTTACCTTTATCATTTCTTTTAGGGTTGATAAATACTTCAGCCAAAATGTTTTTTTTTCCTAAAAGTCTTTTTTTTTTTTTGTAAAATTACTTTCTGATAATTCTTTGTTCAGAACTTAAAATTTGATGGTCTGGAATGAAATATTTAGAACATACATCCTTATGTATTTCAGATTCACATTATGATTTTAACTTACACAACCAAAACAAAACTAAAAAAAAAATATCCAAAATAATAATTTTACTATTATCTTCGTGACAGTACGCGAAACTTCCAACACATCAGCATCATATATAAAAAGACTAAAGAGTGAAAAACATTGAAAGTGAAATAAAGAGAATTATGTGGTGTGTAGGAATATATCAAAAAAAAGGTATACAAATGGAAACAAATGACCAATATACAAACGTACGTATAGCCACACCTATTCATATCAAACTTTTTCAAATCTTTTCCAAAATATATTTTGTTTTTCATCTTCATTTGATTAAAACTCGAAGCTTTAAATTACACTGTAAATGTAACTGATACTCCTTAATTACTGATACTACGCAATCATAAATAATGGATTAAGGCATGCAAGCCACGTGAATCAAACCAGTAGAACAAGTGTTATACACTAACTTTTAGATTTATTAGTTACAAAAACTGATTTCTGTAAAAAATTTAAAATATAAATCTCAAGAAAGTAGAATTTACACGTCTATGACTGTTACAAAAATTAATTAATAAAAAATATTTACCTTGAAATCATCGGAATTTTCACTGATTAATTTATGCATGGTGTCAATTATAAACGTCCAAAAATATAAAATGTTATTAAAAATATATTTTGTGACATAAATACGCTTCTAACTTCGTAGTTCACGTGTCAAACCAGTCAACAAGATTCCATGGGACCCAACTTAACGGCGACAAAAAAGTCTTTGAACGGTCGTACTTTTGTTTTTTAACGATCGTTAATACAAATGTTAATTATCTCACGCGCCTTTTATAGACGTGACATCAACACTAACCACGTGGCAGCTTACGTGTTGTTCACTCTCTAGGTGCTTAAAGACGGAAAATTATCATCTATTAACTGTAACGGAACTAACAGACTAACTACTGTCACTTTTCCTTTATAAAAGTAACGGAACTAACTAACGTTTCACTAAAATGTGGGACCCAGATGTAAGAAAGCGACAAAACTTTACAATCAGCGAAACAACGCCACGTGTATGGACCAGCGATCTGACCTGTGACCTCTTACGTTTCTCACGTGTGAGACTCACACGTGTGGTTCATTGTGAACCAGAACCATCGCGAGATAACATGCATTGGGTAACAAGAGTCCAGTAACCACTAAAGAGATGCCACGTGTCTCTATCTCCCTTATGATCTTCTCTATATAAAGTTCCACTCTTTAGCTGTTTAGAGAAGCACAAAACTCATTCCTGAGATAACAAATTCTTCTTTTCGATTATTCTCGGGAAAAAAATGTTTATTGAGAGCTTTAAAGTTGAGAGTCCTAACGTGAAGTACACTGAGAATGAGATTCAATCGGTGTATAAGTACGAGACGACTGAGGTTATTCATGAGAACAACAATGGTACTTACAATTGGATCGTGAAGCCAAAAACTGTTGAATACGATTTCAAAACCGATATTCGTGTACCCAAATTAGGGTAAACAATATTACTCTTCTATTGTTTTGTTTAACAAATTTCCTCGATTTCTCCGTCGTATTGATGAATCATTTTGAAGGGTTATGCTTGTGGGTTGGGGAGGAAACAATGGATCAACACTCACTGCTGGTGTAATTGCGAATAAAGAGTGAGTCTTTTGATCGAATTTCGTGAATTTGAGATTAATTTTGATATTGTAATCGAATA
Organism: Lepidium aucheri; assembly: GCA_900406435.1. Classification (NCBI taxonomy): domain Eukaryota; kingdom Viridiplantae; phylum Streptophyta; class Magnoliopsida; order Brassicales; family Brassicaceae; genus Lepidium; species Lepidium aucheri. Next base: position 106,678 of record OVBA01000058.1, on the reverse strand, counting down.
AATTAATGTATGAACAGAGGAATCTCGTGGGCAACGAAGGACAAAGTGCAACAAGCGAATTACTTTGGGTCACTAACTCAAGCATCATCGATTCGGGTTGGATCCTTTAATGGTGAAGAGATTTATGCTCCTTTCAAGAGTCTCCTTCCAATGGTTCGTTTTGTTTCTCCCTCAAATGATTGGTTTTACTCAAATCTTTGTTCTTACTGTGTGATGTGTGTGTTTGGAAACAGGTGAATCCTGATGATGTTGTGTTTGGAGGATGGGATATAAGTGATATGAACTTAGCAGATGCTATGGCTAGAGCCAAAGTTCTTGATATTGACTTGCAGAAACAGCTTAGGCCTTTCATGGAGAACATTGTGCCACTCCCTGGGATCTATAATCCTGATTTCATTGCTGCTAATCAAGGGTCACGTGCTAATAACGTGATCAAAGGTACCAAGAAGGAACAAGTCGACCATATTATCAAGGACATGAGGTAATCAGAGTTCTTTTTGTTTATTGTAATGAATATCCTCTGTTCACTGATGTTTGTGTGTTGATGATGGTGAATGTTAGGGAGTTTAAGGAGAAGAATCAAGTCGACAAGATTGTGGTTTTGTGGACAGCTAATACAGAGCGTTACAGCAATGTGGTCGCTGGACTAAACGACACAATGGAGAATCTCATGAACTCTGTGGATAAGGATGAGGCTGAGATCTCTCCTTCAACACTTTATGCTATTGCTTGTGTTCTTGAGGGTATTCCATTCATCAATGGAAGTCCTCAAAACACTTTTGTTCCAGGTTTGATATAGTACCATGTTTAATCTTCGAGCAATCAAAATTCTGAATCATGACTGTTTTGATTGATTCTGTTTGTGGATTTGTTGTAGGTCTGATTGATTTGGCGATCAAGAACAATGTTTTGATCGGTGGAGATGATTTTAAGAGTGGTCAAACCAAGATGAAATCTGTCTTGGTTGATTTCCTTGTTAGTGCAGGAATCAAGGTTTGTTTGTTTAGCTTGTGTATCAAGTAATTCTTAGTTAAGAAACCTTTGTTTCATTGATTGTGTGTGTGTTTTGTCAACAGCCTACTTCAATTGTGAGCTACAATCACTTGGGGAACAACGATGGAATGAATCTCTCAGCTCCACAGACATTCAGATCTAAGGAGATCTCTAAAAGCAATGTTGTGGATGATATGGTTGCTAGCAATGGTATCCTCTTTGAGCCTGGAGAACACCCAGACCATGTTGTTGTCATCAAGGTAAAGCTAGAAACCGAACACACACGTTGCTAAACTCCAAAGCTCCTTGGTCTAATTTATGTGTGATTGTGCAGTATGTACCTTATGTTGCGGATAGTAAGAGAGCAATGGACGAGTACACATCAGAAATCTTCATGGGAGGGAAGAACACAATCGTGATGCACAATACTTGTGAAGACTCTCTTTTAGCTGCTCCAATTATCTTGGATCTTGTTCTCCTAGCTGAACTCAGTACAAGGATCCAGTTCAAAGCCGAGGGAGAGGTTCGTGACTTCACAATACTGTACTGTGTTTTTATTAAACTGCAGTTTTTTGATGTTTGAATCTGTTGTGGCAGGGGAAGTTTCACTCTTTCCATCCAGTGGCCACAATCCTCAGCTACTTAACCAAGGCACCACTTGTACCACCGGGAACACCAGTGGTTAATGCACTGTCGAAGCAACGTGCTATGCTTGAGAACATTCTTAGGGCTTGTGTTGGACTTGCTCCAGAAAACAACATGATTCTGGAATACAAGTGAACCAGAAGAAGAAGATCTAAGAATCTTTCATTAGCTCGTTTTATAAGACTTCTCTGTTCGTTTCTTTGTTTTGTCTTTTATTTGCATGTGTTTCTGAGAGATCAAAGAGCTTTTAGTTTGATCTTTTGTAGGGTGTTAAGTAATCTGTACTTGTAGTAATCCAGATGGGTTTTATAATTTGCAAGTGTCTCTTTATTGTTGTATCATAGTCTCGCAATAGTAACCAAAATTCACTCCCTAAATTCGGTTTATGATTCGATTTTATAGTAACCAAAATTCACACTCTAAATTTGGTTTATGATTCGGTTTTATAGTAATTAAAATTTACTCTCTAAATTCTAATTTTTTTCCACTCGTAGCAGAAAGGGATTGAACTCCGATATATAATAATTTTATAAAATAAATACTATCACTAAGTCATCTGTTTTCGATAAAGTTATCTATACAAAATAAGTGGAAGAAAAACATTTAAATCAAATTATGTATTAGTCATTTTCATTATAATTCTATAGAATAGTTAAAGAAGAGGACCAGTTCTTAAATCAGAAAACCATTGAAAAAAAGGATTAATTATATCTATGGCATCACCAATGACCTCAATGAGTTCATATTCATTAAAAGAAGAAAATGATGGCCTAAATAATATAGAATTAATTATAATTTTGAGAAGACTAATTTAATTGAAGATAGCATAATCATATCTATGAATCTACTCATTTCCCTTTAATCATATAAGTGTTGATAGTGAAGTAATGAGTAATTAATAATGAAATACAAATATGATGACTCCGTGAACTCCAACAACTATGCCTTGAACTTTGGAGTTCAGAAGAAACCAACAAAATTATTATATAAATAACTTATAGACCAATTATAAATCTAATCTTATCTAATCATTTTATTTTTTATTAGTTAAAGTTTCAGAATTTTAATACAGAAAATATTACTTATTTTGTATTTCTTAAATAAAATATATTTTATAACAAATTTTAGAATAATCTAACCACAAATCAATCTCCATAATTTAAATTGTCAAAAACACTTTAAACATAATAAATTTTGCATATAAATCTTAAAACATCAATTAAAATAAAACAATTTTTTTTTCTAAAACATCAACTAAATAAAAACAAAAATATAAGCTAATGATACGATCTAATTACTATAAATATTTCCATTCACGAATTAAAATTAATTTATCGTTTGATTTATCATATATAAGAGTTTATTTTTAATTTATTATTCCCTCTGTTTTTTAATAGTTGATATTTTAGGATTTTCACATATCTTAAGAAATCATTAACTCTTTTATTTTTTCCAAACAAAATATGTTTTTATCACAAATTTCAATATAATTTAACCAATCACAAATCAATATGCAGAAATTTAATAGTCAAAAACACTAGAACTACAATAAATTTTGCATATATTTTTTAAAACATCAACTAAAACAAAACAAATTTTTTTCAAAAACAATAACTAAAACTAAACGGAGGGAATATATAACATAAAAAAGTTATAATTAATAGCAAATGGTAATTAGGTCATCAGTAAGCTCTGTTCGAGTGTGTGACGTGTGTTCTCATTAATTTACTCTACATATAATTAATTATCAGACGCTTTCGTCGTCACGAGCTAGTGACCTCCATTAATCTCATTATTTAAACTTTTTTTACTAAATTTTTCTTTTAAAATTTATAATATAAGGTTTATCTTTATTTCATATAATTTCAACCAATGATTCCTTCACAAGACTATTAAATGATGATAAGAAAGTTCATAATGTCCACTAAGAATTATTCATTCGTACTGTTATTACTCATGTACTAAGTATCAATTAAGGCAAAGAATGTGTGATTCAACCTCGGATCGTAAGATTCGATTCGTAGCATAAAATCTACCGTAAAATTCTTTTTTTTTAAGTTACTATAATACAGCGAGTAGGAATTGAATTTTGGTACCAAATCATTAGCTGAAACATTTTAACCACCAGACTGTGAGCAACTTGGCGGATGTGTGAACTCTTAATATATACTATTTAATATCTTAATTACCTTGAGAAAATTAAGATTTTCTGCTTATAAAGTTAGTAATTATTAAAATGAGGTTCGTGGTGCGCTTACTTCAACATTCACTACCTCTTAAAGAATAAAAGAATAGTAGTAAAAACGCATATCTTCAAAGTAAATAAACCCATATTTATTTGGTTTGAGGGTTATTTATACATAATGATACTAATTAACAACGATAATCACTCAAGTAACCCACACACATACTTAATAATAAGACCAAATCTTAGTCATTGCATGTATTTACTTTGGTCTTGATAACACGACACGGTTTTTGGTTTTGCCTTCGTCATTCTCCATTTGTTGTTCTCTGCATTCTATGCTACAAAACGCTTTGTCCCCTCTACAAATTTATTTACATTATTACAATTCTATATTAAATTATAAATATTTGTAAAATCAATGAAAAAAAAGAGTAATAATTAAGATGTAATCATGTAAACATACTTGTACATGTAAATATCACGATTTGGAACTAAACGGCGTTTGCAAAAGCCACAATTTCCAAGAAACGACGATCTTCCACCGTCTCTTATCTCGTTCCTCCGGTGGTTGTAATTATCTCCGCCGTCTAGCACCGTCATAGCAACATCAGAGTTTTGACTAGTGATTTGATCATCAACTTCGATAGTGATCTTTGTTATGCTTGTTGTTCTCTGCATTTGTGGTCGTGGTCGATTACCAATCAACATAATTATTGTTTCTTTAAGAAATCGAAAATTTAGTTTGAGAGAGGGAGAGAGGAATTAATTGTGTGTTTATGCCACTCAATTTATAAACATACACGCAATCATATGAGTGTATGATTATTTTATTCATGCCTACGTCTATACTCGTAATGTTTGATTTAAATAATTAAGAGATTCAATTATTATTCCTTAGGTCTTTATTGGTAGGCCAATAATTCCAAATATTTTGGTCTGTTGGGCATCAAACATCCCTCCCTAGTTATGTTTTTTTTACAAATTTAAAACTTTTTTAGTATGGTTTTTTATTTACGATATTTAAATCTATAGTTTATTATTAACAATTAGATCGACAAAATACGAATCGTATTTACTATATAAGGTCTACAATTTTAAAATTTGATAATAATATATATGAATGTATAAGATCTGGTATTTCAAATAAGGATTTTTTTTATTATATGATTCTATACATACAGAATAAGGTTTGATTCTTTAAACTTGAGTATTCTATAACTTCACAAATCATAATATATTTTAGGGTTTTGCTATCCATAAGAAAGTGTCAACATTATAATTGAAATGAACAAATGTAAGTGGGTGGGTCTTTAAGAGTCATAAGTATAGTCAAAGCTTGCAAAGATTGCTTCTATTACAACAATACTAATAAGTGGTTTTATTACTGTTCTTGCCACTGTTCTTTTGTATAGATTAGGACCTTGGCCTAGGTTACGGGACCTAGTGGTACCAATAAACCAAACACAACTTTTATTATATTCACACAAATAATAATGATATTTTAGTATTGGTTCTCTACATAGTTGAAAGTTTATCATATGTGTTATATATATACCATATCAGATGATTATATCAAAACATTACATTCCATATTATTCTCTATACCATCTTAGAATATGATAAATTTGCTCACGACCCAAACAAAATAAAATATATGATTCTCTACACAAACGAGTTCTCTTCTTTTTTTTTTTGTTAAAGAACGAGTTCTCTTCTTACTTCTTAAGTGGCTCAATTAGGTCAAAACTTAACTTTATAACTTATGGAGTTTGAACAATCTTCGTTAGTTACGTGTGAATAATTCAATGAGTATCCATAACCGGAAAACTAAATATCGAACCGGAATAGATACGTTAGATTTTGAGCTGATTTTCCCTCCCTCTTTTAAGTTATCTCCAAATACAGAAGTCAATAAATGTAGTAGCTTTCATATTCATATTCAATAAAGACCATAAATAGATTTTATAGTATCTAGACACAGAATCTGAAACTTTTGCTAAGATTTTGGTTTTCTCACTACTTTAACTTTATTATTCTAGCTCAGCTTTTGGAGTAAATGATCTGTATTTAGAATGAACTAAAATCTCTGTACTTTAAAATCACTAATAATAAATATTTAATTATTCTCGTTAAACGATGCACAACAAAGACAAAATTTCTCCATGCCCTCTCTGTTTCTTTTCTCTCTGACCATTTTTGGTTTCTCAGATTTGTTGAATCGATGCTCCTTTTTCTGGTTTCTCCTTCAATACATTCATTAAGTGATTCTCCAACTACTTCCCTTTTCGTGTTGAAAGCTACTGTTCACTCTGTTTCTTCTTAATCCGCCATTAAAGGATAAAACAAAACCTCTATTTTTTCTTTTCTTTTTTAGTTTTTGTAGATGGGTTTATTAATTTGTTTTGTTTTGTAACCATTCTGAGAGATTTCCGGGAAGAAGGAATCCAAAGTTTTCGTTTTTTTAAAATTTTTCATAATGGGTCATTCGATTTTGGAGAAAATGGGATGTTCAAACTCGAAATCATCGATGAAGAAGAAGAATGAGCCACTTCATTTATGTAAAGAAAGGAAGAAATTTGTCAAACAAGTAATGGATTCCAGATGTGCTTTAGCTGCTGCACACGTTTCATACATTCGTTCACTTCGAAACATTGGAGCTTGTCTCCGTCAATACGCGGAGGCTGAGACGGCTGAGGAATCATCTCCGTCGTTAACCATCACTGAGCCTGAGAAATCTCCTTCTCATAACTCTTCTTATGGGGATAATTCAGTGGCGAGTCCTTTGAGTCAGAACTCGAATCAAAACCCTAACCCTAAATCCATTTTGAATTTGAGCTATGTGAAGACGGAGATGGCTAATTCTGTTGTAACTTTCACGATTAACCCTCTGAGTGAAGGCGATTACGATCTGGAGGAGACAATGCCGGTGGTTTCTCCTCCTCCTCTGCGTTCTCGCCGGCCGGAGACGTCTTCTTGGGATTATTTTGATACTTGTGATGATTTGGATAGCTTTAGATTTGATGGAGTTAGTGAACAAGCTGAGATTGATTGTGATGGTGTAGTTAAAGGGTTAGAGAAGTTAAGTCAAGGGACTGTAGCAAAATGTGGTTCAGGGAATTTACAAGACTCGAGCCTTAAACCAGAGCAGAGGAAACAGAGTTGTGATGATGGTGAAATAGAAGATCCATCAGAGTTTATCACACATAGAGCTAAAGACTTTGTATCGAGTATGAAAGATATAGAGCATAAGTTTTTTAGAGCTTCTGAGTCTGGAAAAGAAGTTTCGAGAATGCTTGAAGCTAACAAAATCAAAGTCGGATTTGCTGATGTAACAGGTATGTCTCTGAGGTCTATTTTCATATGAATGGATTTTGGTATGACAAACTGAAATGGAATCTGAGTTCGTAAGTGTTTTGTGTCCAGGAAATGGAAATTCACTACCGTTTGTTGCAGCTTTGAAGCGAGCTTGTTGTAGAGGGAAGAGTTCTTCACCTGTTTATCAAGGTCTGGTTTGTGTTTCGATGTATGACTGGTCTGTCTTTGTTATTGCTTCTAGTGTCTGATTTAAGCTTTAATGTAGAGCCATTGAGTCATCAAGTTAATAAAATCATTATTTGGAAGAGAACATCGTCTTCAAGATCCTCAACATCTAGAAATCCTTTGATTCAGACATCAAAAGATCATGATGATGAAAGTGGAAGTGATTTCATAGAAGAGTTTTGTATGATCTCTGGAAGTCACTCTTCTTCACTTGATCGATTATATGCTTGGGAAAGAAAACTCTATGATGAAGTTAAGGTACAAAATCTGAGGTCATTAGTCCTTGTTGGTTCATATTGTGCTTAATGAAGCTCACCTTTTGGTTCTTCTGCAGGCAAGTGAGATGATAAGGAAAGAGTATGACCGAAAATGCGAGCAGTTAAGGATCCAATTCGCTAAAGATCACAGCGCTAAATCAATGGATAAAACAAGAGCAGCTGCTAAAGATCTTCATTCAAGAATCAGAGTTGCAATTCAGTCTGTTGATTCAATATCTAAACGGATTGAGAAAATCAGAGACGATGAGCTTCAGCCACAGCTGTTAGAGTTTCTTCAAGGGTATATAGTAACTTATAACTAAAAGTCTCTAACTTCTCTGATTTAGACACACTTATTGATAATTTGTTATCTCTTTAGGTTGATAAGAATGTGGAAAGCGATGCTGGAATGTCATCATTCACAGTACATAACCATATCCTTAGCTTACCATGGCCGAAGTTCCTCCAAAACAGCACTCGAAATCTCCCTTAAGAGACGTATTTTGTCAGAACTTATAGAAGAAACAGAGTGTTTTGGTCTAAGCTTTGTGGATATGATTAAGAGTATGACAAGTTATGTTGAAGCTCTCAATGGTTGGCTTCATAACTGTGTCTTAATCCCTCAAGAACGTTCTACTAGAAACCGAAGACCATGGTCTCCACGCCGTGTCATGGCCCCAGCTATATTCGTACTGTGTCGAGACTGGTTAGTTGGGATCAAATCACTGCCTTCTGATGAACTTATCAGGTCAATCAAGGAGTTCTCATTGGATATGGAGATGTTAAACGAAGAAAAAGGTGGTTCAGTGTTGGTTTCGGATTTGTCGAGTGTGCATTCAGGTTTGGCTAAGCTTCTAGAGAGATTGAAGAAGTTTTCTGAAGCTTCATTGAAAATGTATGAAGATGTAAAAGTTAAAAGTGAAGCTGCTAAAGTTGCTTACACTAATAGTTCTAACTCTAATCAACCTCTCAGGCATTGAAGGGGTATTAGTGTAGTTATGATGTAAAAAATATATAATGCTTCCTAATGGACCAACGTGCCGAGATTATCAATTTTCCTTAAGAGTGAAGGCCTTAATTGGGCTTTATTTGGGCCTTGATATGCCAGTTTGATTAAAAATCTAGAGAACATTTTTACTTTCACAATTTGTAAAAAGATAATGCTATCAGATTAAAAAAAAAAACAGATCAAATTTGGATAAAGCAAATTTTTATTCATCTCTCTGTTTTTGCTAATCACTATAATAAACAACATTAAAATCAGTAACACAGAATATCAGAAAACCTAAATATTAGAAACTAAAATTATAGATATATGTATACAGATATTCTAAAATTTGAACTCATAAGCTTTCAATTAAACGTTACAAATCATTAAAAATCATTCAAAATCAATAAAAAGCTTAAACGAGTAATAACCTCTCAGAAAATCGAGAAAGAGAAATTCATCAAGGGTTGTAGATAGAGTTACCACATTTGCATTTCCAGCTCAAGGGTTTGTAATTTGTTCTATCATCTCCTCTTGTGTAATCAGGATTGATAGTTTCAGAAGCAGAAGTAGAAGAGTGAAGCTTTGTTTGAGAATTTATAGGAACCTGAATTGCTTCACAATGTCCACATCTTGGTGGTCTTGATCCTATAAGTCCTCTCATCATCATCTTCTCATCTTTATCTTCTCTCTGTTTCAATATTAGAGACTTTAGTTTTAAAACCAATTTGATTGAACCAAGAAAATTACTAAACCAAACCAATATTAGAGAACAATATCTCATATTGGAAGTTGGAAAGAATCCTCTTTCTAATATATATTAGAATATGGGATTCCAAATCAAAACCAATTGACTATGAGTGGAGAGATCCATATCGTATATATATTAGAGAGGATCTTTTCCAACTTCCGATATGGGATATTATTCCCTAATATATTAGAATATGAAATTCCAACTCAAAACCAATTGACTATGAGTCGAGAGCTTCATATCTTATATATATATCAGAGAGGATCATTTCCAACTTCCGATATGGGATATTATTCCCTAATAACCAAAACAAATGATATGGAAACTGTACCGGAGTGAATTCAACCGAGTTAGGCTCTGGTATACCTGTAAATAACATAAGAAGTAGAAGAAGAAGTTTGGAAAACGTTTTGGAAGATTTTGGTTTAAGAAAAATGGGAATGTGACATTGACCCACTCACCATTAACCATAAGACTGAAATGGGTTGAATTAATAATCAGCAAAATCAGTAGAAAACTTGACATGTTGCTGCTCCACACCATTTTCAGAGAAGAGAGATCAGCTTGCAGTTTTGTGTATTGACTACTAGAATGTTTGATCTCTTTCCGGAGGTAACCTCCTACTTTTATTGAGGATTAGAGAAGACTTAGTTAAATGTATAATTTCTTTTTCTTATTTGGATATAATCTTAATTTTATCTACAAATTTTACTCTAGATTTTCAAGACTATTCTATATCTTTAGATATGAAATATTTCTATTTTTTAAAAAAGTTTATCTTGATAATAATCAAATAGATTTTTGAGTCAAACTTTGATGGGCCAAAATCCGAAATTCAAAATCACTGAATCCAGGGTTTGAAATCCACCTCTAACACCCTTTCAATTTTCAAAGGCAAACAAAATTTTCATATATAATATACTACACGCACATACATATACACATGTATGCGCGTAAACGTTTTTATATTTTGAGTTGACATAAATAATAATAATTGTCTTTTACATTATTTACTTTTTTTTTGTATCATCACATCTAAAGGATCAGTATGTAATACTATTACAGACACACACTTTTGTTTCTCTACACATTATGCTTCCTATTTTATACCACGTGATGTTTCTCATGGTTTTGTTTCAATGCATTGGCTTCTTAGTTTAAGCATTGCAAAAACTCATGGAAAAATGACAATTTTGAGTAAAGGCTTGAATTGGGCTTTATTTGGGCCTTGATATGACAGTTCGATTAAAAATCTAGAGAATATTACGACTTTGACCAAAGAAAAAAAGTAAATTTTACGACAAAGAAAGATTGAAGAAAATTAGTTAAGTTTCGATAAGAGAAGAAGACCTTTGGTTTGAGAAGCTTGTGGTCACAAAATTTGGGTCACATTCAAGGAATATAATTCTTATTGTGATCTTATCTTGTCCTCCAATAGTGGAGGAGTTGACATTTGGTAAAGTCAACTAGCTTCGTGGAATATAAAAAAATGATATCGGTAAGTACTCATGATGTTGTCGTGTATGTTAAGTGATCACTCACATCTATTGTCGATGAATAATCAATCATTGCAATATTAATTTATTTGCACTTAGTGGGTTGACTTGAAGATTACCTATATGGTTTCTTCGGTTTATATTATCATTATAAATGAGCATTGATCATAATCAATCACTAAATAAACGAAAGGATAATTCAAATACAACTAACTACAGTTGTCAATGACCTAATGAATACTCTAATTTCTTGAATGTTTCATATAATTCAACTCATTTCAATTATTACTTTTTCTTTTCAAAAAACGATTTTATGATTGGCATAACTAACATGTGAATTATAAATAAACCATTGGCATCATATTCACATTCTATTTCGGTTAAAATGGCGTTTACGGGATATAAATGTATGGTTGATGCTTCTTGGAAGGATTCAAGGATTCAAATCTTGTTTTAGGTTTTGGATAGTATTGCTTCCCTTTCGAGTGTTGTAGTGTGAACATGGGCGTGCAAAGTATAAGACGAAACCTCTCTCCCTATATTCAGAGTTTGAAGCTATTTTGTGGATTATGACATGTCTAATAGCTCTTCAGATAGTAGAAATGGAGTTCTTAATAGATTGTTCGGAGCTCATCAAGATGATAGAAGATCCGGGGGTCTGGCCTGCTTTTAGCTCTTACTTAGAGGATTCTTCGAGGATTGGAAGCTCCTTCCGGCAATGTTCCATTCATTGGATTCCACAAGTTCTCAATCACAAGTCAGATTTATTGGCACGTACTGTTCGTGGTTTGGATAGAAATTGTGTTTTTGTGAATAACACATTCATACACGGATCTTATCTTATCAGTAATTGAAGTTAAGTTGACAAAAAACAAATAAGTAACATGTGAATTTAAATTTATTTGTATTATTTTAATATTATTTGGTGTGAAAATTCTCATCATTACCAATAATAGATTAACGATCAGCATTAAAAAAAGAAAATATAGAAAGTTAAGAATATAAGGAATAGTTTTATTAGGCGTGAAATGGAGTTAATCTCAATTACTTAGAGAATTATTCCTAATCTACGTTAATGATTCTCTTACCAAATAGATTTAACGATCAGATCAAAACTCAAAAGTAGTTAAACAATGATTTATATTCGTTAGCTTCTGTTCTGTCAGTTATCAGACCAAAGCTGATCATAGTGACTTCCACGTCGGATCCTACGTGTGAACACGCCAGAATGGGTCCCATTCTCTCTAATAATTGCCTTTACGCGTAATATGGTTCGAATAATGTTATTTTATGATACTAAATCAGTAATTAGTTCGAATAATAAAGGAATAATATTACGTGGAAGGCTAATCTTAATTGTTTTAAAATTTCACCAGTTAATGCCTTAATTTGGTCTTTTTGGGGAATTAATGTGGTGGGTAAACAATTCTACAATAATACCTAACTTTCCATTTTCAATAATATTAATTCTATAGTGATGTTTGTAAGATTCAAATTTGATTTAGGTATATGTCCAATTTTCATGTTGCTGTTAGTAGACAAATAAATGACGAAAATTTACATGTTTACGCTAAGGCGACTATTTATTTTTTGAATAATATGCTCTAACCATTTTAATATAATATTAGGTTTATAGCGAGTTTTAATTGTTTTTTAGTCTGTGTCTATATAGTTCTTAAAACCGTGTTAATATCTTTTTTTTAATATTTGGACATAATTGGTAAGCTTATTAGCCATTTTTCTGTAAAATATAGGCGGCAAAACTTAATCCTAAAATATACAAATATGCTTATTTTTAGTGTAATTAATTACTATATACCACTAGGTCAAATATCATTTACAATCGTGTTAATATCTTAAATATTATTTTTGATATGTTATTTTGAAAATCTTGTCAAAGAAAATAATATTTTAATTATTTTAATAATATATATATATACACGTTATACAATTTCTATCTTGTTCTACAACATCTAAACGAAGATAATTTCACATAAAAGTTGTGAGGAAATTAATATTTTAAGTTGTGTAAACTCAAAAGGCAGATAAAAAAGATCCACTAGCTTCACTGTGACGCAAACTTTAACGAGCTTGAGTTCTCATAGCTTTCTTGACTTTCTCCATCTTTTAATTTTCTATTGGTTAATTAATATATTTTATAAATAATTCTTCATGTTTCCCAATCTTTTTCATTTAACATATGCAAAACGATTCACAACTAGTTGAAGAGTTCTTACTTGTATGCACTTACTCAATAAAATTTTATTACTTGGACCACAATAAGATTATATTATGACCACTTATATTCTCATGGTTTATAGTTTTTGTTTGCATGGATTATGAAGATTACTACTTCAAGTTATGTCTTACTTGTTTCCTTTGAATTCACATGACTAAACTACAAGATATTTTTAAGAAAATATTAATAATTGTTTTTTGGTATTTTGAAAGTTAGTGGTAAGAAGGCAAACTGGCCTTTCAACTTCACATAGAATCACTTTTGGCTCTTAAGACTTTTTTGGAATTATTGCTGTAAGATTCTATTCGGTGATTTTTATTGCAAATACTCCAAACTAGAGTCAAAGATCATACAAGAAGTTAAATACTCTTCATAGATTGTATAAATTTCAACATCCGACAAATTTCCATCCATAATCTAAACTCAAATCTCACAATTTATTTTCTAAGCTACAATAATACAACGGGTAAAAATCAAACCCTAATACCAAATCATTAGTTAGATTATTCATCAGAGCAACTCAGCAATATATTCTCTTTTTTGTTAACGGCAATATCAATATGAGTTACAAAGACCGGTCAATAACTCAAATTTCTACATAAATTTCATAAGCGGTGGAACTTGATCCCTAGTTGTGCATGTGTGTCTGCTTTTTGTAGACTTACCACCATCTACTAGACTAAATGCGGTAATATTTATATTTGTTAAAAAAACAAATTATGAATAAATTCATATTATATTCAAATATTCCCTGGGAACGGCTTAGATCCAAGGAATACGTGAACGTCGTTTTCCAATTGTTGGAATAAAAAATGAAATTTATTCTTGAAGATGACGATACATAAAATTGTGAATAGAAGAAAAGCATCTAACTAAATAAAAAAACATATTAAATGTTTTTCAATGACTTCAATGGACGACTAAAAGCTTCTCAAGTTATATATAAAGCAAAGTACTTTGCGTCAAGAGAAAACACTCTCAACAAAAATACAAAATTTCACAAACAAAACATAAAACCCTAATTTATCTCTTCTTTAAGATCCATGGCTGCTATAGATATGTTTAATAGCAACACAGATCTTTCAGATCCTTTCAAAGAAGAGCTTATGAAAGTATTTACCAACACTGTTTCTTCTCCTTTTTTGTATTCAAACACAATCTTTGGTTTCAATCAAACCACACCTCTTGGTCTAAACCAGCTTACTCCTTACCAAATCCATCAGATTCAGAAGCAGCTTAACCAGAGACACAACGACAATATGTCTCTAAGTCTCTCTCCAAAGCCAGTTCCAATGAAGAACATGACGAGTCAGAAACTCTTTAGAGGAGTTAGACAAAGACACTGGGGAAAATGGGTAGCTGAGATCCGTTTACCTAAGAACAGGACTCGACTTTGGCTTGGAACTTTTGATACAGCTGAAGAAGCAGCCATGGCTTATGATCAAGCTGCTTATAAACTTCGAGGTGAATACGCGAGACTTAATTTCCCACAATTCAGACATAAGGATGGATACTATGGAGAAGATAGTTGCTTCAATCCTCTTCATTCCTCTGTTGATGCAAAGCTTCAAGCGATTTGTCAGAGTTTGAGAAAAACAGAGGAAAATGATCTTCCTTGTTCTGAAACAGAGCTTTTCCCGCCTAAAACAGAGTATCAAGAAACTGAATATGGGTTTATGAGATCTGATGAGAATTCGTTTTCAGATGAATCTCAGGTTGAATCTTCATCTCCTGAATCGGGTATTACTACGTTCGTGGAGTTCTCTGATTCAGGGTTTGATGAATTTGGAAGTTTCGGTTTGGAGAAGTTTCCTTCTGTGGAGATTGATTGGGATGCGATAAGCAAATTGTCTGAATCCTAAAATAAGAGACTTCACTTATTATGTTTTAGAGTTTGTCTTCAATTTCAGTGTCTGTTAATGTCTCATATTAGTTAGTTAATCTCTGCAACTGAAATTTTTTTACAGTTAAAGAGATTATTAGGGTTTGTTTCTGTTGAAATTATCGTCCATGTATTTGGTCTGCTTTGGTTTATGTGTTTTTTAATTTCAAAAAAACCATTTGTCATTGACCAATTAGAGACGTTTCCTTTGTGTAATTTTCTCATCTTTAAATTTCTAATGAAAAATGTATATTATTATTCATATTTATGGTTCAACAACAAAGCAAAATGTTGAGCTTACCTTTCTACGTGTTTATCAAAATTATGTGGTGAGTTCGATCTTTACACAGATATGGATACATGTTTAGAGCATCATTATTAATGGTAAGGGATTTTAGAAAAAAAGTGAGTCAAGAAATGTATTTTTGTTTTGAGTTTTTAGGTGTGATTAATGGTAGTTTCTTAAGAATTAAAAAATAAAAATAAAAAAAGGAAAGAGAGTGTAAATCAGGAGAGGGAGCAAAAAAGAAGATAAAGTAAAAATAGGAGAGAGAGTGAAAAGATGAGATAGAGTAAAAAAGAGGAGAGAGATTAAAAATATGAGAGAGACTAAAAAGCGGAGAGAGAGTAAAAAGATGAGACAAAGTAAAAAAAAGTAAAAATAGTCAAAAGATGAGATAGAGTAAAAAAGAGGAGAGATAGTGAAGAAGGAGAGAGGGTAAAAGAGGAGAGAGAGTAAAAATGGAAAGAAAATAAAAAAAAAGGAGAGAAAAAGTAAAAGAGGAGAAAGAGTAAAAGATGAGAGAGAATATAAAAAGAGTAGAGAGAGTGAAATATGAGAGAGAATAAAAAGAGGATAGAGAATGAAAAAAGGAGAGAGAATAAAAAAAAAGAAAGGATAAAAAGAAGAGAGAGTAAATAAGAGGAGAGATAGTAATAAGAGGAGAAAGAGTAAACTTTTTAATAATAAAATAAACTAATAAACTCATTAAAAGAGTTTCTTAAATAATAAACTTTTATAGGATTTGGTTTCTTAAGTTTATAATAATAAAATAAGTTAAGAAACTCTTAAAAATTCCACAATAATGATGATTTTACTATCTATTTGTAGAATTAGCGGCGAAAGTCTATCACTAGTCATTACTACCCCAAGGAAAATAGTCTAGTTTTCTCCTATAAAATCTAGGAATTCCTTTAAAAAACAAAAAAAAAGAAAAAAACAATGCAAAACTAATATGAATAATTTTATAAATTGATTATTATTTAAGATTTATAATGTATTTGTGTTTATTGTGGACGATGAAGGGTCAATTGTTGACATATGGGTTGCAATATAATCCACAAAGTTCGATGCATTAAGGTAAAGAATCTTATAATAAAGCCAACAAATGTGGAAAAGATTAAAACATGTATATTTCTATAACTACTTTAAAATTATATATTCCCAATATTATAAATTATTTATTTAGAAATCTCAACAAAAAGTAGCCTTATCAAATATTCTGATTCTTTCCTTTCATCAAGTAAAGACAATGTTCATACTTCCAAAACTTTGAAGTGGATGTTTGTGGAATTATTGAAAAAGCATTTTTTGGAACGTTTGATTCTTTGAATAAACTAATGGCGCATGCAAATTGATCTATCTTTTTGGGAATTTCAATTTGGAATCATTTAGAAAAGTATCATTTTCGTAGATTAAGATGTATTAATTTTACTATATAAGAACTACTTATAAGGGAAAACTCAAAATACAAAGTATAAATCAATATATTCCGTCAAGAAACATGTGCTCAGTTAATTTATTTTTGATTTATTTAGGCATGATATGGTGATTTTGAATTTTACCATGTTCTATTTGAAGAACTGAGCCTATAGATACAAACAACAAAACTAAGAGAGGAGCCAAGCATAGGAATTCGCTTTCCAGGACGTATTCAGGGTAGGGATATAGGATGCAACGACTAGAACAAGACGTTTTTCACCGAACCGTTGAAAGATTTTGTTTTTTCGCAAAGGGCATTTAGTCTAGAGGCAGATGTAACTCCACTAAATAGTAGACGCACTTGCATATTTCGGAATTAAATTTTACTATCTGCATTATGCAGTAACTTGCCTAATAGACCGGTCTTTTGACAAAAAAAATAGATCTTGTTTTCTCAAAAACTTATTTACGAACTTTAAAGTTTAGTATGGCGTCTTTAGCCCAACAGGCCACAAGTCCTTATTGGGTTTATTGGGCTTAAAATCACTACTTCTCTCATCACCATCAATCCATCATCGTCAATATTTGTTATGTCTATCAGCATCATCATCTATAGGGTTCTATAGGTTTACTGTTCCCGAGCTGACATTATAATCGTTTCACTCGACTCAATAGAAAATATTTAAAAATATAACTAATTTTAATCAAATAATAATGAATAAACGTCATGTCTTGTTACCGTTTTTATTTGTTACCGTTTACAAATATTTTATAATATTTTGTTAACACAAAAAGTCTATAAAAGAGAAGATCCTAGTTATCTCTACGCTTATTACACTCATCTTCAAATACCAAACAATGTCAAAATTCTTTCTCCTTCAAGACTTGACAATGATCCACACAATGAGTTCATTTACAAGGTATGTTACGTTTTCAAAGCCAATAACGTTGTTGATGTTTATAAACAACCGGAGAATCTTTGCTTCGTCGGATCTTATAGTTTCTTACTTCCGATTTCAGGGAGCTTGAAGCGGCGGAGATTGACCGGAAGTTTCTGGTGTTATGGCTTTCACGGTAGCTACTGCAAATGTGGAACTCTCTCTTCTTTGAAGAATCTAGAGAACATTGAGTCCTTGAAGTTCTTGCATAACCATGCATTCATGTTCTTTTTTTGAGGTGAGTAAAATATATAATCTGTTATATATGGCTTTGGTTTGGATTCGAATTTAGTTTATATCTTTAATGTTATGATTTAGTGGAAGTCTTTGTTACTGAATGTTAGCTTTATTGTGCAGCAAATATGTCACATAGAGATCTTAAACTCGAGAACAGACTTTAAAATGGGAATTTTCAGGTGCAAATATTTGATATTCGAAGGTAAAAATATATTATTATTATACATTTAAATTAATTATAAGTAATCTCCATATTAAAGAAAAAACAGTAACGATTTGAATTCAGAATATAATTGTTTATGTTTCTTATATTTAAATTGCAGTCATCACTTTTACACTCTCAACCAAAATCCACTGTTGGAGCTATTTTGACAATCAGGTCAAGTTTCTCACCACTCTTATTTATTTAAAGTTTTTATTTGTTTTTTGATTTTTATTTTTAAAAAGTTTTCAAACTTCTAAAGAACTTTTATACTAGATCTACCAAACATTTTGGAAACTAATCGGAATTTAGATCCAGTCATTTTGATCGTTAGAGATTCTAAATATTCGATTGTGTTTTCATTATTGTTATATGGAGATTGAACATTCAAGTTTCTTTAGATGGTTTTTTAAAATCAAGTTTTTAAAAAAGTTTTTATATCAAGAATTTTAAAAGTTTTTGTCTTTGAATTTTTTTAAAAAGGTTTTCATATCAAGTTTTTCAAAATGGATGCTAAATTTGCTAATAATATGTAAACTAACCGGATTTTGGATTCAGTCATTTGATCGTTAGAAATTTCATATTTCCAACTTGTTT
Source organism: Lepidium aucheri (assembly GCA_900406435.1). Taxonomy (NCBI): domain Eukaryota; kingdom Viridiplantae; phylum Streptophyta; class Magnoliopsida; order Brassicales; family Brassicaceae; genus Lepidium; species Lepidium aucheri. The sequence goes on along the minus strand of OVBA01000058.1, from coordinate 88,023 downwards.
CTATTATGCAGATTTAGCATTCAAGGTTTTTGTAAGATTTTTTCTGTCAATAATTTCAAATTAAAATTTTAACTTGAATTTCAAAATATTCTTTTAAAATAATGGGTATCTCTGTTCAAAAGAAACAGTTGATCTGGTTAAGTTTGTCTCAAGTTTCAGGTTTATTAAAAATAAAGAACATCAGTGACGAACCTCCGAAATGAAGACGAAGCCCAAAAGATAGTGCGATACATACTATAATTGATTTGGTCGTTAATATGAGCCCCATTTACATTATGTCATGAAGTTATATGTTTCACTCAAATTTCATCTATACTTTAACTATTGTTGGTTTTAAACAAAGTCTTATATTTGTATATATGTTTTTTTTTGATAATTGTATTTGTATTATGTTTAACTTTATTTCATAGCAACTAGATTCATGAAAAAAGATAATAATAGATAAGACAGAAAACATTTAATAAATATATTCTAACAACAATATAGTTTTAACATACATTTGACAATAAATATGTGTTCATAAAACATTCGTAGATATATTGACATATATTATTTGGAATATATATGAGTTATATTTTGACAATAATTAAACATTTTAAGATTTATAGAGATATTAGACGTATGTGTTCATATCTAAAGACAAATAAAATTTTAAAAAATGTGTTGATAATATATTTTCTTGTGATGGAGAAGGGCACGTGCTTGGCCGAATAGTAAAATTAAAATTCTAAACTTGAATTTCAATATATTGTTTCTAAATATTGTGTATCATTTTATTTGGTTAAGTTTGTCTCAAGTTTCAGGTACAGTAAAGAATAAAGAACATCAGTGACTAGCCCAGAGATATAGTAGATGAATCTCAGAAATGAAGACAAAGCCCAAAGATAGTGCTATACTAATAATAATGTTAGCCAAGAGGTCGTGTTAATATGGGCCATTTTACATTATTTCATGAAGTTATTTGTTTACAATAAAATTAAAAGATAACATATACGACAGAAATTAATTAATAATTAGTTTTTTTACAATTAAAACAATTAAGTTTAACATACTTTTTATCATCGTATATTACATACAATATGTGTACGTTGTTGATACCACCAAAAAAAAAAAATATGTGTATGTTGTTCATAAAAACTTTCTAGATATATTGACATATATTATTTGGCATATGTGTTCATAAAACATATGTTATATTTTGACAATAATTAAACATTTGTAGATTTATAGAGATATTATACATACAAGTAAATTCTTAAAATATGTGTTCATAATAGATTTTTCTTGTGATGGAGAAGGGCACGTGCTTGGTCGAATAGGAAAAAGAGAAAATTAGAGGAAATATATCAACTTTATTAAGTATCAAATTTTGGTAAAGATTATCTAATGTTATTTTTTAATATTGTATATAAATCATATATAAAAGAAGAAAAATAAGAAGGCTTAGGGTTAATGCAAGACACGTCTAAAGTGAGTAACTCCAACGCGAAGCTTACTATGATTCATTTTATATTTATCATTTCCATACAAAATGTCACAATCGATCCTACTAGTTTCCCTTCAGATCCCTCAAACGATTCCATTTTACACACACGATCTTTAGAAGTTTGTCTTGTTCATCTTATAACAATAGTTTAACATTTGTCTATCTTCCATAAATCTCATTTTTCAATCCAAAATATCTCTATCACTTCATGCATCGTCTTTAGCAAAATTTATTTCCACTTTTCAATGAACACTATTTTTTTTGGTAATGGAGAGGTTCTATGTTTTAGGAGACCGTCAACTCTGATCAGTGTAGTTTATATATCGAAGATCAAAATCTTCTTACTTTCTAAGCTAATCGAAGATGTTACCTCTTAGAATCTCCTTATATCTATCACATTGCATGAAAACAAATGAGTGATGATTAACGTATATCTATGCATTTTAGATATGTTAAAAAGAAGATAATATCAATCTCATACTTAGCTTTAATTTGTCGAAAAAGTGTCGGTCCATTAAAAGCTTGAAGGCCTTGAAGATATAAAGAGAAGGCACCCACATTGTAGATTGGTGACTCTTGGAGATTATAAAGAGTAACCTAAGACATTTTACTTTTAAGGCATTTTGATTGGATCATATCATCGATTTTAAAGTTATAACGTGCTTTCTTTTTCTCTTTAAAGATGACTTTTCTGTTCTACTAATTTAGCCCCCAAAATATTTTCGAAAAGTTCTTCATTGATTTTAATTTATTTCGGTTTCATTTTATACAGAAGATTTGCTAATTGATTATTTTTAGACCTTATAATTGTGCAATTTATAGAAAGCAATCAAAGATTTGCATGTAGCTTAATAGCTTTTACTTTATGATATTTCTAAATAGTGGAAAAGTTCTCAATGATTGGGAGCATTTAAACCTATAATCATTAAATCATATCATTGCACTTATGTTAATTATAACCTAAATTAACATCTAGGATCTATTTGAGTATAATATTATTCATATCACATAATAAATCAGATTTATTTAATGTTAAGATTCATGTAATAATTAGGCGTGGATCAACTCTAAAAGGTAAAGTGTTACTGAGTATCAAGTTCGAGTAATTGGTTGGTTGGGATAAGAGAGATAGAATTAGAATTTGATATATATAATTGAATAAATTATAGAGTCTATAAGAATGAGAGCAACTTGATCGAATAGTGAATTTTTTTAGACAAAAAGAATCTTCACCTTTTATTCTTTCATAGACGACGTCCATATAATTGATCGATTTATATTCTCAAATTAAAGGCTATCAACTTTTTATTTGTTCTTTTGAAAATGGTTGAGTATAATAAAATATTTTTTAATTTTAATTTTATTTTTTATAATAGATTAATAGGTCTCTGATAGTTATATTATATATCGATCTATTATTTTTTCAAGTAAAAATATGTAAAAGATGCATTTAGGAAACATGAGATTATAAATTAATGTATTTGTCAACAAGCATGTGGTCTAGTTAACTTGTTCCTGATTCGTTTGACGGATGGTGATAAGTTCGAATCTCACCAAAATCTAGTCATTATAAAATAAAATTTGTATACATACATAATATTTTGTCACAATAATACATATTTTGTCATAAAAATATTATTACGAAGTTGTGACGATTTTGTAAATAATTACAATACAAGTGTCACAAATATATGGATCGTGTTTTACTGATCAAATTATTATTGAAAAAAGGGTAAAATATAAATGTATTTAATTTTTAATTTTAAAAATGAAGACAAAATTAGAATGATACAGTCGCATTTTTACTTCGTTTTTCCAAATTTTCACAAGAAAAAAATAATACGATTTAATTAAAATGAAACGAAAAAAAAAAAGCAAGACCCGTTGTGTTTAATTAACCCAAAAAACAGGAAAAAGATGACATGGCAGGACCAGTGAACACATTAGAGCTGTCCACGTGGCAAAAACACTGTCGTGGTTGCACACTTGGGACCCACAAATCTTCCATTTACGCCTAAAAGTTTGGAGCAACCGTTGCCGTTAGCAGTTTAGTCAAAGCCATTGACTCTTCGGACATAGTTTTTTTAATTTTATTTTGTTCAAATTGTTTTTTCTTTGTTTTGGCCAAAAGAAAAAAGGTATGAGTTTTGAAATTTAGTATTTTCATTATATAGTATTTAATAGGTTGTATTAATACTATGCTTTATCTTTTTTTCTTCCATAAAAAGTGCACAGTCCTCGAATTTACTCGTTTGGTGGTTTACAATGAGAGCTCGTGACATCCAAAAATGTAATGTGATATGTGGTCAAAGAATATTAACATGTCTCATTCGTACGTACATTATGCTTTTTGTATTTAAAGTTCTAATTACTTCAATTAGGGATTGATTTGAACACATTATGATTTTTGTATTTAATGTTATATATAGCATGGTGAATCTTGTTACTATATAAGAACTGTATCGGGTATACGCAAATCTATCATCCTGGTACGTTTTTTTTATATTTCAAATTTTGGTTAACCTAAATTATCTCATGAATGAAACATTAAGGAGTCGAAAGACGTGATTAACGTGAAGGCGACAATAATTAGCGATTGATACTAATATGCCTCTGGTAAGGATCCACATGTTAGGTGGAGACACTCTCTCGATTCGTTACACGTGAGATGTCGGTTCAGAATTTGGCTTTGAACCTTGCCTTAATTCATTTATAACTTGATGCACATATATATGTATCATACAATTAACACATGTGTGTATAACATATATATGTATCATACAATTAACACATGTGTGTATAACATATCTAGCTATATATATATATATGTGTCGTTTATGTAATTAATAGTGTGAAAATAACACACATATAAAGTTTGAAGTTTCTTAATTATCCGAGTAGTGATAGTCAAAATGTTCAAGCTATAATGTAAATGGAACCATATGTAAGTAGTGGAGATAAAAATAATAATGTCAGAGTATAATAGTTTGTAGCACGTTTCTTAAGGTTAATTACATGCCTTCCTCTAGAAGTAACTTAGAACCCTATTCAGATTCTTAATAATTAAATCCTGATGCATGCATATGTAATAAGCTCATGGATACGTAATTATACATAATTTGACTATTTGTACTAATGAAACATCATAGTATTCGATCTAACTTGAATGGTTTAGAAGTTTCTATGTATGAACATATCTATTTGTAATATTTTTTCTGCAAATCTATTCTTAAATCGAAACTTAAGATAGAATAAAACCCAAAAAAGAAACAATACTTTTATTGCAGGTTGCACACAAATCTCTCATTCGAATAGTATCGGTTAAAGATGAACTACTTGCCAATATTTAATAAATTTCAACTGCTATAGACTAGTCTATATATGTATAATAAAGATAAACAATGTTCAATGTGTGAAATCATATTTTAAATTTACATTGTAGAATGTGATTGGCTAATAGAATTCTTTTTCTTTTTTGGCCGAAGGCTGATGGAATTCTATGGTCACAATTTGTAACCGTTAAAATAATGACTCAAACCTTTTATATTCATTTGAAATATTCAAGTTGTAGAACCATGTTATAAAGCATGAGCTTTCCATTATTTTTTCCATCGTACTTCTAAATATATTGTTACTTAGTAGTAGCTTTAATAGCTCACATCAACAATAAAAATGTATATAGAGTTTGATTGGTTGCATTCAAAATATTATTTGCAAATAAAATGTTTATTTTGTTGGCAATCTGGACTTTGTTTGCACGACAAAAAAATCAGTAGTTTATTTATCCTAACCTTTTAAAACGATTGCTAGCGGACTATCATTTATAGTCATTTGAAAGTCATTTTCATACGAATCAACTTAAAATTTTTGTTTAAGAAATATACCTTTTTAGCTTTTGCATTTTATATTTACGTTTAAGAAACTACATTTATTTACAATTAATCATCAACACAAATGAAAATCATCATATTTGCAACAAATTATTCTTTTTTTTTATGTTTTTCACACACGTATTAATTAATATTGATAGAAATCTGTTTTCTAATTTTAGTTTTACATGTATTGCATATATAGGTGGACAAACATTTTTTAATGTCAACTTCAGATTTCAGATTTCATTCCATGTAAATGAAAAATGGTTCACATGAAAAATCATGGGCATATCTTCGGACAAAACAAGCGAAGAAATTACACGTTGATTCAACAATCCGCACACCTTACTTAATAATTAAAAATAATTTACATATTAATTCTATATTTTAAGAATAATTATTTAAATCAAATTTTACATATTAATTATTATTTCATTACAATATTCAATTGTTGCAATGTTACCAATCAACATTAATCTTTAAATAATTTTCATTTAAAAACTGTTTTTGCTAATCACTATCTTCAAAATTCAAATGATCATTTGCAAACGACATTCATTTCAACTATTCATTGTTTTTCCCAAATAGTAGTTTTAAACAGTGTCATCAATTGGATTCATAATTTTTGACAAAAATACTATATATATATATATATATATTCTTTATTGAATTGATAGACAATAATTGATTTGATTCATAATTTTTTGTTTTTGAGTTTTTATTAATGGAAAATCAAATAAGGAGGACAATAAAAAAAGAGAGCATATGCTGGTTAATGGGAAGGGACCACGTAGCGGTTAGAACGCTATTTTATATAAAATTAAAACGATCAGTGAGAGCGGGTAAACCGCTTTGTTGGGGCCCATTAACCATATAATGTAGGACCCACTCTCAATGGGTTCCAGCATTCGGACACATACCCACACAATATCTCTCTTTTTTATTTATTTATTTTTTTAACTTTATTTGCTAAGTTAAAATGTTACCCAAATTTTAAAGTCATATATTTTTATTTTTCTACAATAATTTACAACTATATATTCACACCATACCCATTCCTTAGCTTCTGTCTCTCTCAAGCCCACACACAATTCATTCTCACTCTGTTCTCTCTTTTCAAACTCATATTCACAATACAAAAACAATGGGTAATTTCTTTAAGTCTTGCTAGATTACTAACACTTAGAAACGTTTCTATAGCTTCCATATCCTTATCTTTTCTTTGTTGTTGTTGTTCTTGTTGTTGTTGTTGTTCTCAGTGAGATTCATTGAAGAAAACACAAAACTTGTGGAGAAGGAAACAGGAAACGAATCAAACATTGAAGTGATGACAACTACAAAGAAGAAAGTTCTTCAGGATCTTAATGGAGGAGGATTAATCAATACTTGGGTTGATTCTATGAGAGCTTGTTCTCCTACTCATCTCAAATCTTTAATGAAACAAACCTCTTGGCTTGTACGTGTATCATCATTATTCATCAAGCTTGTGTTTATTATTTCTTTTATAGATCATTTATCTCTTATTGAATGTGGAGTATTGTATACTTTTGCAGACAGAACATCCATCAGCTTTAGATATGTTTGAAGAGATTCTTCATGTTTCTCAAGGCAAACAAATTGTAATGTTTTTGGATTATGATGGTACTTTATCTCCCATTGTTGATGATCCTGATCGAGCTTTCATGTCCAAAAAGGTTCATTTCTAAATCCTCAATAATTAAAAAACAGGTTTTGTTACTCAAGAATTTGATTTTAATATGTTTTTTGGTTCTGATTTTCAGATGAGAAGAACTGTGAGGAAACTAGCAAACTGTTTTCCCACGGCCATTGTTAGTGGACGGTGCAGAGAAAAAGTGTGTTAAAACTTTAATATAATTAATTACTTAATTAAAGGTGATTAAAATATTAAAACTAACTCAAATTTTGTATAATTTTCAGGTTTATAATTTTGTTAAACTAACTGAGTTGTACTATGCTGGAAGTCATGGAATGGACATTAAGGGACCAGAGCTTGGGTCCAAATATGACGAAGTAAGATTTAATTTTACTTTTTTTTTTTAACATAAATTAACAAAAGTTTTTAATTTAGAACAAAACCTTATATTATATTGTTAATTTACAGGATAATAAATCTCTTCTTTGCCAACCAGCTACTGAATTCCTCCCCATGATTGATGAGGTCATATTTTTCTTCAATATTCAAATAAATATAAAATATTTGTAATAAACTACTTTATTTACATTCTTTTTTTTTATATATACAGGTTTATGAAAAATTAGTGGAGAAAACAAAATTTACTCCTGGAGCTCAAGTAGAGAACAATAAATTTTGTGTCTCGGTACACTTCCGACGCGTAGATGAAAATGTAAGATAATATAAATTTTTTTATAATATTTCATTAATTAAGTAATTAAAATGATAATTAATCACTTGGTTAATTTTATCTATATATTGAGCAGAATTGGAATGATTTAGCTAACCAAGTTCGATCAGTAATGAAGGATTACCCTAAGCTTCGTCTTACTCAAGGAAGAAAAGTAAGACTTAATAGTATTAATAATTATTTTAAGTTTAAAATTGATTAGAGTTTATATTAATATTGTTTTGTAACAATTTTAGGTTTTGGAAGTTCGACCTATCATTAAGTGGGATAAAGGCAAAGCACTCGAGTTTTTATTAGAGTCACTTGGTAAATTTTCTTCAATAACAACTAATTTATTATGAGCTAATGATTACTATTAATACTAATTTTGAAATTGAATTTTGTAGGATACGCTAATTGTACCGATGTTTTTCCTCTTTATATTGGAGATGATCGCACAGACGAAGATGCATTTAAGGTGAATATCGAATCTCTTATTATTTAAATGTTTCAATATAAATATAAGTATAACATTTATATTAACGTGATCGATGTTGATTATAGATATTGAGAGAACGAAGCCAAGGACTTGGGATTCTTGTATCCAAATTTCCAAAGGAGACTAATGCATCTTATTCATTGCGTGAGCCTGATGAGGTAAGTTTTTGATTGATAAAATTCTATTTAAATTAGAAAAAAACTCACATTAAATGATTAAGCTGATTAATTAATTAATATGCCATTTGATAAATATTAACAGGTTATGGAATTCTTGCAACGTTTAGTGGAATGGAAACAGTTGATATCTGGAGAATGATGAGAGCTTTAAGTACACAAGAATCTTTTTTTTTTAAATAACATGTTAATTTAGTTTTTTTTTTTCTACTCTTATTAACTGTGTACTCAATGAATATGTAAAATGTTTATAAGAAAATCGTAGATCCATTCTCATAAAAAAATTATAAATACCAGATATGGTTCTTTATAGTTTTATCAAGTACTTGAGTTATAAATTAAGTACATGTTTTTAAAAGGCTGCCAAAAATAAGTAAATAAATAAATCTCTTCGTGGGGAATCTATTTGCAAAGAAGAAGGAATCTTTAATTTATTTTATTTTTATTTTTTGAAAACATGAGAAAAAAAAGTGGAATATTCGAAATGGCAAAACTTGGGTGAGAAGATAGCGTGAAATAGACTCGACCAATGATCGGATCTTTGCTTCATCAAAGCCTAATTAATTAACTAATGGAGGCTTAAGTGCTTAACTACATTGAATTAAGTTAAAAATAATAAATAATAAATGCTTAATTAAACGTAACCAATTAAGTTTGAAGGGAATCTTGTAACATTATTTGTCTAAGTCATAGGAATCCCAAGAAAAACAGCATCTGTCTGACTTCTGACATTACAACTATTTATACTTTGAAGTCAATGTTCAACATTTTTTTGTGTTTATCAAGACCTTGTTCAATTTTTTTAATCTTTTGTTCATTTAATGCTTAGCTTTCAATTTAGTACATATGTAGCATATTCTCAAGTTGTATACTTTGATCATCTACATTCGATTTCAGGGTAATATGCAGATTTTAATTTGGATTATAAGTATTTTAAACCTTGAACATCATATCTCAAAAGTTAATTCAATGCATGGAAAATGTTTTTGTTAAATGGTTACATTGTTCTGATTTTTGGACTAGCGTTTTGTTGATGCATGCTAAAATATTAAGTGTTTGGATAAGTATTATTGTTTATATCGTCACGGTTATAAACTTAAAATCTTTACTAAACTATGACGGGCTGACTTCTTCTCATTTTACTAAATAAAATAATTCAACTAATAACTATATATTATGAACCGTTTGATTCTCTCCATTCCATATAATACATTAAAAATAGATTTAAGGTGTGAAATTAAAACTATATATTCGGATTTGTCAATCCAATTGTTGAAAATGATGATATTAGTCTAAGAGCATAAATAATTACATTTTAGGAAGGGATGATTGATGCAACACAATGTAGATATGTCTTCAATTTCTTAACATATATATTGGCAGAAGATTTTTCCTTATTATTTTTTTCACCAAATTTTAGCATGTATACTACTATCTTGTATTAATATTTTAGTTGTTCGAGTCAAAATCTCATGTGGCCAAATCAATATTTTGACTCATAAAAAGATGCAAAATAAGACTTTGCAACCTTCTCGTTATAACAAAAAAACAAGGTCTAATTAATTAATTAAATAAGTATAATTGAAGGACCAACTTGATTGACTTCTCATATCCTAGACTTGGACTTACTTATATGTTCTTGTTAGTGATTAGATAAATGATTATTGTTAGTTAGGCTTTAATTAGGGTTTTAGTCTTCCCACGTTATTAGCTGTCTACTTTTGAACAAACCATCAATGTTACTTCACCCATTTCTCCCGACATGCTACAACAAGATCATTCAAAGATTTGTTGGACTATTTATTTATACTTTCAATGTTAATGGTCCAAAATTATTGTTTTTTTTTTGGTAATAAACCAAAATTATTGTTAAGCAAGATATTAATCTATATGAAATGAATTTATATTTTTAACAACCCTAAGCTCATAGGTATGCCTCTATGGTCTAGAAAAATAGTAGAATTTCTTAAGCTTATTGGCTCGTGAGACCATGAACCAAGTCTAAGATTTTTAGTCACACGATCACCAACACGTGTCAATCACGAGTTTTAATTTTATGATTTTATCTTCATATTCAATGAATAATGTAGATAAATTACACAAGCCCTAATTCTTGTTATTAATGAAAGACTCAGCTCTAAGTCCAAATTTTTCAAAGGAATGTTAGGTAATACTAAGGTTAAATAATGGTTTAATAATGAAGGAACCGACTCGAAGAAATTGGATATATCTTATGTATCACATAATATTGTTAAAATTTTACTATAAATCGAATATTGTTCATCTGATTATTAACAAAAGAAATATATTTATAAATAAGATACATGTTTGGGTTATACAAAAAAGAATATCCATCAAATTATCAAGTTATAGTAAAGCTGGAAATTTAACTTTACAAATTTGCATTTGTGATATAAGACTCTTGAGCTTTCTTTCTTTTATGTACTTTGTTATGCTTTTTGGTTAAAAATATCTGATAACTTCTCTATATTCTTAACACTGCGTATGATTGATTTGGAGACGTATAGAAGATTATATAATCTAAAATAATTCAAACTAAGATTTGGTCCAGTTGTTTTTTTCTTTTGTGACTTAACGATAATTTTTCATCGGGTTAGGGTTTTAAACTATGGAAAAATGTATATATAAATAATATAAATAAATGATTACTCTAAAACAATTACTTAGAATATGTTGGAAAGCAAAAGTTTACAACCTTGAAGAGTTGGAATCCACCAGAAAAGGTGAGAGAGAAATTCTTTATCATTTAACTTTTCTAACTTTAGTTTCTCCAATTGTCCTTTTTAAACGAATAAATATATTTCACACTCCAATTATTGGCGGATTTTATTCACAAAATGAAAATTATTGGCAAGAACTAAATTCATAAAACATATACAATAATAGTAGCATCCAACCAATTATTGGTCGCCGTAAGATTTTCAAAATTGTAGACCCTTTTCATACATATAGACATATAGGTCGTTTGACAAATGAAAAATAGACATATAGGTCAATTTTAAAAGATTCATTCCTACGATAAAGTATGAAAATAGTAAAAAAGAAACATTAATAATTGTATGTCTTCTTTACAATTATAGTTTGTAATCCCTCATATAAATCAAATTCATATAACTATAATGTTGCTAAAAAAATGGGCGGTTAGATACTTCAGGGCATTTTGGGTTTTGGCTCGAGTTTGGTTCATGTTTTTTTGGGTTTGAGTTTTTGGATTTAGTAATTTAGGATTCATTCAGATATTTTTATTTTTTGGGTTCGGTTTGGGTATAGATCAAATTCGGGTTCGGATATTTATATATAAATTTTCAAAAATAGTAAAGGCTTAATAGAAATAAATCTAAAAAAACATAAACTTAACAAAAGTATATCGGGTACCCATTCAGTTATTTATTCGGTTCCGGTTCGGGTTAGAGTTTGGTTTTTCGTGTATATAAATTTAAGACCCATTCGCATATTTTGTCGGGTTCGATTCGAAGTTTAGTTCTTATTTTCCGGGTAAATTTCGGTTCGGATTTCAGATATTGGATATTATGCCAAAGGTTAGATCGTTATTTTTTATTATTTTCATGACAATTAATAATTTGTTCTAGTTATTTTTATAATTTTTTGTAATTGTTCTCATAATTGTAATGTAACCAGAAAATTTTCCCTGGTTAGATTGTAGCTATATACCAAAACTATTTTAAGTGGACCTAAAGCAAAACTCTTTCAAAAGATATCTTATTTGGTAAATATATATAACATTTCAAAAAATTTGGTTAAATTAAAAATAAAAGTAAGTGAACACTCTGATAATGACATGTGTATTAGACAGAAGTCATACAGTAAACAGCTAGCAACTAAACCACGACATATAAGATACAGTACACTCTTGGATTAATTAAATTAAGACCAGCAAGATCACATCTTAACATGTATTTAACGATGTATCTGTTGTGGTCCATTTTATAAAAAGCAATATACAAATATATATATGTCTTAAGTAAAAATTGAAGAGGAAAAACAGCTCACATGAGCAAGATCCTTTTTTTTGGTGAACCATCTTAAGGTGTTTTTATATATCAACACGTGTTCTCTGAATTATGTCGTACTCATTTACGCATGCTACATCTATATATAATGTATTGTCTGTGTATATATATATATTAATATTAGTATGTGTAATAATGTGTTATTGGAAGTTCCAAACTCTTTGGTGGCATGTGGAAGCATGTGACTCAGATGCCCTCATTATAGGGAGCAAAGTTATGTCTATACTTGAACAATCCATCTTTTAAGATAAGAAATTTTGTTGTTTTTTAATTATGATCAAGTACAAACTCTTAATCATTTATTGGATGATTATCAGCTTTAAAACTCTCTCTATTATATATATATAGATCTTTTAACAAAGCCGCCGAAGAAAGTACAAGAACCATTAAAAGAAACACAAATTTAAGGCATGGGTTCCAACGAGACCATGTGGAAGTGTATGATAAAGAAATTTGTCTTGTTGGTCTTTGTTTATCTTCCTTTTCACCACTATTGTTACCAAACTATATATATATATATATGTCTCAAATTTGGTTTTGATACACTTCGTGAAAACAAATGAAGTAACAATTATCGATAAACAAGATCCGATTCATAATCTAATCTCAAAATCATACGATACTATATAGGACAATGTGATTCTCTAAGTCGAACTTTGGTAAAAAAAATCCGTAGAGATGAACATATTACCATTTTACCAAAAATATTTTCTAAAAAATAAGAATGTTTAATGATGGATTGGTAATTGAGACTATCAAATTTGGATCTGCTATCTTCATGTAATATTAATTGGGCCTGAAATTCCATTTACAAATAGATACAACAATGGGCTTATCTTTCTCACTTTAGGAACAACGAAGATCCAAAATGGATGATTAATGAGATCATGCCGATGATAAATCCCATGAGAATCATAGTTATGAAGAACCACATGCACCGTTTAGAACAAAACGCTTTGTTCTCATTCCTTGGCTCACTTCTTCTTTCAACGTTATTTGTATTATCTGGAGGAGGAATCCAACAGACCTGATCTCTCGGAACTTGCACTACATAGGTCTCGGTGTCTAGGATCGGATCAGGAGGAGGAGGTGAAGAAGATGATAAATGTGGAGATATGTTTAAAGAATGATTACGTAAATGTTGTGGAGGTGAAGAAACTTGAGAGGCTGATGAAGGAAGTTGAGGGAGACTGTTTGTCGGACGATGCCACGTGGAAGTAGAACTAGTTGCCTTGTTTTCATTGTCGGTGATTGTAGCGGTGGAGGTCGGAGGTTGCGGTGGTGGCTCCATCGGAAATACGGTGGAGAATGAGAAGGTTATGTTGTTGATGAAGAGTTTTAGTGTGTAGAGAGAAAATGCGGAAATTAGGGTTTGCATGGAGAGATAGTAAGTGGCTGTGGTTGATTTGCGTAAGTTTAGTTGCTTTTGAACCCGTATTTTATTGCATTTACCAACTCAACTGTGGAAACAAATAACTTCATAACATAATGTGAAATGGCCCATATTGACCACCAACTACAAAAAACTTGATATATTGGGACAATTATATTATAATAATAAATATTAATAATAATATGTGATGTTTTATATACAATTTTGTTACTAATTTTGTTTGTTATTATTTACTGTGACTTTATTCAGTAACTATTTCTGACAAAATTAACTAAATTTATTCGTCACAAGTGTATTGTGACGTTTTTGTGGGGTTTAAGAACCAGAGATTACAGTTTCGACCCGAATTTTACTGTTATTAAAAAAAGAGTTTGTAACTAAGTAATTAATATAAATATCTATCTATTTATAACCATTTGTTGCTACTTTTCGATCTTTGATCGTCCAATGTATCTGCCTTTTAATACGTACTATATTAACTCTGTTCTAAAACGTGACCTAAAAGCATAAACCGAATCCGGTTCGAATACATTTCCGGTTTATCTGATTTTTGTAATCTCTCTTCTATTGGAGTGATGGTTTACTCGGTTCACTCTTGGTTTATGCTCAGGTTATTTCTGTTTCAACAACAACAGAATGCGTACCTCAAAACCCTAAGCCGCATCTCTCACATCTCATTCTCTCTTCCTAATGGCTTCCACTTGTTTCTTCAATGCCTCTGTATCTTCTCTAAACCCTAAAAATGAATCCATCCGCCGCCATCACTCCACCTCTATCCTCCGCCACCGTCCCGTCGTTGTCTCCTGCATCTCCTCTGTTGATGGAAATGATGAAGATAACATTCGAGATGAGGCTCGTCGCAACCGTTCAACCACTAAGAATCCATTTTCAGCTAAGTACGTTCCGTTCAATGCAGCTCCTGGATCAACCGAGTCTTACTCTCTCGACGAGATCGTTTACCGTAGCCGCTCTGGTGGCTTGCTTGATGTCAAACACGATATGGATGCTTTAAAGAAATTCGATGGTGTGTACTGGCGAAATCTCTTTGATTCACGAGTAGGTAAAAGCACATGGCCTTATGGATCAGGCGTGTGGTCCAAGAAAGAGTGGGTTCTTCCAGAGATTGATGACGATGACATTGTTTCGGCTTTCGAAGGAAACTCGAATCTGTTTTGGGCTGAGAGATTCGGCAAGAAGTATCTTAACATGAAGGATCTATGGGTGAAACACTGTGGGATTAGTCATACCGGAAGTTTCAAGGATCTTGGTATGACTGTTTTGGTTAGCCAAGTTAATCGTCTGATAAAGATGAAGAAACCTGTGATCGGTGTTGGATGTGCTTCCACTGGAGATACCTCTGCTGCTTTATCTGCTTACTGTGCCTCTGCTGGAATCCCATCAGTCGTGTTCTTACCGGCAAACAAGATCTCAATGGCTCAGCTGGTTCAGCCTATAGCTAATGGTGCATGTGTTATTAGCATTGACACTGATTTTGATGGGTGTATGAAGCTGATCAGAGAGATAACTGCGGAGTTGCCTATTTACTTGGCGAATTCGTTGAACAGTTTAAGGTTAGAAGGACAGAAAACTGCAGCCATTGAGATTCTACAACAGTTTGATTGGCAAGTTCCAGATTGGGTGATTGTTCCTGGAGGCAATCTAGGAAACATCTATGCTTTTTACAAAGGTTTTAAGATGTGTCAAGAAATGGGACTTGTCGATAAGATCCCAAGGATGGTTTGTGCTCAAGCAGCCAATGCTAATCCTCTTTACTTGCATTACAAGTCTGGTTTTAAGGACTTCAAGCCTATGACTGCTACTACCACTTTTGCCTCTGCAATTCAGATTGGTGACCCAGTCTCCATCGACAGAGCTGTCTATGCTCTTAAGAAGTGTAATGGTATTGTAGAAGAAGCAACAGAGGAAGAGCTAATGGATGCAATGGCTCAAGCGGATTCGACTGGAATGTTTACTTGTCCACATACAGGTGTAGCTCTCACTGCATTGTTCAAGCTCAGGAACCAAGGAGTGATTGCACCAAGTGAACGAACCGTTGTTGTGAGTACTGCTCATGGGTTGAAGTTCACTCAGGCTAAGATAGATTATCACTCAAAAGCCATTCCTGAGATGGCTTGCAGATGGGCCAATCCTCCTGTGCAAGTGAAAGCAGAGTACGGAGCTATCATGGATGTTCTCAACAGTTACTTAGGAAGTCAAACGCTTAGCTCATTAAGAAGGAGACGATAATCTATATTTGTTTTGTTTACTTTGGAAAACTTTTAGACGTTTGTGTTCTCAATGGCTAGATCTTCCTAAGCCACAACAACTTGGCATACACATATCATTATCTGAGTTTTACTAATTTCTTTTACTTATATGCAATTTTTAAAAATGTTAAACTAGTATATTTACCAAATGAGATATTTTTTGAAATTATTTTTTTTCAAACATTAATATCGTTTAGAAATTAAGCACGTCAAAGATTGATGCGTTCACATTTCATTTGATGCCAAACTAAAATATCAAGCCCAATGCATTTATGTTCATTATTAAGCACAATTTTCTTACGTAAATAATTAAGCCTAAAGCGTTTATCTTAATTAATAGTTAAGCCCAATTAGCTTAACTGACATTAAACCCAATTAAGCCCAATAAAATTAAGTGACATTAAGCTTTCAGTTCGGGAAATTCAGGTTAATTAAGGAAATTTGAAATTTTTAAAAAATAGCCAAAAAGTAAAAAATATATATATTGGTTTGGTTTCTATAAATAATTACCAAACTTTAAATTGGGTTTTAAATAATTTAGACTACTTGGTAATTTTAGGTTATTTGGTTTAAATTTGATCAATATAATAAAAACCAAAATAATTAAAATATTAAATTTTGAACCAGGTAATAACTTATACTCAATAATGAAAGAATTTGAGAAAAGCAAATAATATACTCCCTCCGTTTCTTTTTATAAGTTGTTTTTCTTGAATGTACATCTATTAAGAAATTTTTTACTTTTTGTTTTCTCAATAAAAAGTTCATCACTTTATCTCAACATTTAATTAAAAAAAGAAAAGAAAAATAACTTTTTAAATAAAAAAATTAGTTTAATTTAACTTTTAACTTACTTTTTGTCTTGGTTTTGTAAAACAACTTATATTTTGAAACAAAAAAATCTCCTAAAACTATTTATATTATGAAACAGAAGGAGTACTAAGTTGTGACAACAATGGTTGAATACTACATTATTAATTAATACTTATTTAATACAAAACCCTAAATCTTGTTTTGATATTTTTATTAATTAACATCCAAGACTTGCATGTTACACTTTGAGAGAAGGTGTTATAGATTATGATCTCACAATATCAGCTAATCACATTTAAACTTCCATGTAACTACACAATTGTCTGATATGATATTTATATTGAAAATCTCTTCATTCTCTATATAAAGAGAATTTTAACTCCATTGCGAAAAACTCAAACCATTTCAAAAACATTTTTTAATTCTTTTTATAAAAAGGTAAAGCATTACACGTATAAAGAAATTCAATGTACATGTCAATATATATTAATTAGACCCTTGAGCAAATGATGCCACGTCTTTTGTTTATTGTCTTATTGATTGTTATTGTCAATAAATCAGAGAGTAGTAAAAAAATTCTTTATAAGCCACAATTAACAACAAAAACAATTCGTAGCTAAACAGGCCACGAAAAAAATATGCTAAAAAAACTGAAAAAAAAGGAGACCATAATCAAAAACTAACAATTGAATTACTTTGATTTTGAGTGTGGCTTATAAAACCTAAAGCAACGGTATAAACCGTCGTTGAAGCAACGATCATGATTATGATAGAAAAAAGAAAAAGCAACGGTAATGATTACTTTGTTAAGTTTTGATGGATTAGGATCGATGACGTGTTGCAAGTTAGTTATTGTTATATATACGAAAAACAAAATTTGATTTTGTGTAACTCGATCGTTTCTTAATTCATTATACAGCAACTCTGCTATTGAAGAGATAATCGGTATCATCATCAATATGGCATTTACGAAGATCTTTGTGAGCTGTTTACCATTGAAGGCAACAGAAGATGATTTAAGAAGAAATTTCCAACATTTCGGAGTATCTTATGTTGCACGAAGATCAAGCTTTGTAAGTGAATTCGATCTTTTCTTTTTTCTTTTTTTTGATCGTTCTATTTTTCAGTTTTTCTTTAGTTTTACTAATTAATCTGAATTACCGTGGTTTAGGGTTTAGTTATATCTAAGTATTTATGTCCATTTTCATGTTTGAATCGCAACATTTTCTAATTATTTTATCTTTTTGTTCTTTCTTTAATCTTTTATTCAATTTCATATATGCCGTTTGGAGACATTTTCGATTTCTTCTTGTATATATCTTGCAGTTTCATATTCGTGTTTACTTAATTTTTCTTTGTATAGTTGATTTTCTAATTTCACTTTTCTTAATTAGTTTTTATAACCTGAATCCAATTAGTTTAATTAATTTGGTGCTAGCTAGAGATTAGGGTTTACTAATATTCTTTAGTTTTTTAATAAAATTTTCAGCCCAAAGTGTCTCGTTCTTCTCTGCCAATGTCTAGGATTGACCATTGTTTTCCAAAGAATAAGGTACGTCCATCTTATTCAGCTTTCTTTATATAGTTTTAATAATCTCAATACTATAAATCACAGATCCACTTTAGGGTTTAGACCGGTTTAGTAGTTCCTAATCATTTTTGTCCATTAATATCTTTTATTCAATGTCTTATATGCAGATTAGGGTTTACTTTTTTTGCACAAATTAGGGTTTACTAATATCTAGTAATTTATGTCCATTTTGCTTTGGATTTTTTAAATAGAAGTCTCTTCTTCGGTGTGGTGCTGCAAAATCCGACTTAGAACGCGTCCATAAAGAATTCAAAGAAGCTGAAAAGGAACTAGATCGTATGAAGGAACTGATGGATCACTTCAGTGGAAAATGGGACATAGATTTTGACTATCTTCTGCTCGATGAATTTCTCCACCGCCAACGAGCATTGTTGGTGAAATATACGATCGCTAAACGTGATCTTGATAAGCTTGAGAAACGTTTAATGGAATAAAGGATCATACGTGTAAAGAAATTCAATGCAAGCATTTATACGTGTTAAATTTGAGGTTGAAATGTTTCTAAAATGAAATAATTCAAATGAAAGTACTTAATAATGCATATGTTTTCGTATCTGTAAACTACAAAGTTGTGGTCTAGATTTGAGATAAGTATTTTCTACAATGTTCCATTATAAATGTTATTATAGATTTTTTTCACTCAGTATTAAAGACTCTAATCTTTTTTTTATTCACTCGTACGTACATAAGCTTGATCATACACCGTTTATATAACAACATTACAATTCACCGGTTTTATGATATTGAAAAATTGAAACTCCAAATTATGTTTATATAAGAATTCGAACAAGCATTGGCTTAATAGTAATGTTCCCAATTTATAATAAATAATTACAGACCTTATATAAGTCCATTTGGGCTTAAAATCACCATTTATGACTTCTTTGATATTTTAGTTTGGCATCAAGTGAAATGTGAACGCATCAATCTTTGACGTGCTTTATTTCTAAACGATATTAATCTTTGAATAAAAAACTCTTTCAAAAAATATCTCATTTGGTAAATATACTAGTTTAACATTACAAAAAATTGCATATAAGTAAAAGAAATTAGTAAAACTCAGATAATGATATGTGTGTGCCAAATTAGTAAAATTAGTAAAATTGCATAATGGTATGTATGTATCTTAATATTGTTTGATAATGTAAGATTTTGGGACTAATTAAATAATAACCGGTTTCTTAAAATATCATTCATGTGCATATTGTATCTTGGACATGATTCATGTTTCTAATCTTCAATGTAAACACGTTTGGCTATGTTCTAAAAAAAAACAAAATTCAGAACAAAATAGCTAGGTATGATTAGAAACATATCAACCTCAAATTTGACCAGAAGAACAAATACATTGTTTTGTTGTAATTGCAAAAAACAACGAAATAAAGGAAATAAAGATTATTGTATTATTTTGATTGATCTAAACCCATCAAAAGTTTCTGTCGTTTGTATAAGTCAGTCTTAGCTTGAGCATAATTCCATACAGCATCATCGTGCTTGTCCAAAAACTTGTAGTACATTTCTCCTTCCCATTCAATGTTTGGATTCCAAATCTCTTCAAAATGGTTGACCATTTCAGCTGCATGCGTAACTTCCTTTTCAGCACTTTTAAAGAGCTTGTGAAGTCTTGCCAAATCACGTCGATCATTAGTACACCTTATTGTAAGAGAGTTACTCTGTTAAACCAGAAAAGAAAAAGTTATCAATAATTGAAAGTTTCAAACCAAACAATCCAAAGCAAAAGCGGCGATTAGAAAAATTCTAGAAGTTAAATGAGAAAATGGACATAAATTACTAGATATTAGTAAACCCTAATTTGTGAAAAAAGAGTAAACCCTAATTATCTGCATATAAGACATTGAATAAAAGATATTAATAGACAAAAAATGATTAGAAATTACTAAACCGGGCTAAACCCTAAAGTAGATATGTGATTTATAGTATTGAGATTATTAAAACTATATAAAGAAAGCTGAATAAGATGGACGCACCTTGTTCTTTGGAAAATAATACATTGGCAGAGAAGAGCGAGACACTTTGGGCTGAAAATTTTATTAAAAAACTAAAGAATATTAGTAAACCCTAATTAATCTCTAGGACCAAATTAATTAAACTAATTGGATTCAGGTTATAAAAACTAATTAAGAAAAGTGAAATTAGAAAATCAACTGTACAAAGAAAAAATTAAGTAAACACGAATATGAAACTGCAAGATATATACAAGAAGAAATCGAAAATTTCTCCAAACGGCATATAGGAGATTGAATAAAAGATTAAAGAAAGAACAAAAGATAAAATAATTAGAAAATGTTGCGACTCAAACAAGAAAATGGACTTAAATAATTAGATATAACTAAACCCTAAACTGAAAAAATAGAACGATCAAAATAAAGAAAAAAGAAAAGATCGGATTCACTTACAAAGCTTGATCTTCGTGCAACATAAGATGCTCCAAAATGTTGGAAGTTTCTTCTTAAATCATTTTCTGTTGCCTTCAATGGTAAACAGCCCACAGAGATCTTCGTGAATGCCATATCAGAGTTGCTGCAATTGTTCAACAGTTGTGTGTGTCGATCGTTTCAGAGAGTTCTAGAAACCAAATCAAAGTTTCTGCATAATGTCGATCGTTTGAGATGAAGAATGAAATAACAAAAGGAAATAAAGGAACATAAGATTCAATGTACATACCAGGTCAGGAAGAACAATTCCAATCTCTGGCTCGAAAGCAGCTAGCTGAATCACAACGATAACCAATAGCAGAGTTGCTGTATAATGAATTAAGAAACGATCGAGTTACACAAATCGTATATAAAACAATAACATGCAACACGTCATCGATTCTAATCCATCAATATTTAACAAAGTAATCATTACCGTTGCTTTTTTTTTTCTATCATAATCATGACCGTTGCTTCAACGACGGTTTAATACCGTTGCTTTAGGTTTTATAAGCCACACTCGAAATCAAAGTAATTCAATTGCTATGAAAATTTACTTAAGCCCTTACTATGAACATGGTCCGATAGAGCTTTGGTTCTTGAAGCAAATGTTGATGCTTTCGCAACGAAATACATCAAAAAAAAAAATCTCATCTTCCTTGTACGATTTAGTAAGAAAACACTCAATGAAAATAATTTTTCTTAATTGGCTTTATTTAACCAGAGAATCTCTCTTGAATTCCCTCAACAATCATCTAGAAGCATAACACAATAATATGTTGATGTACTTGTAACCTATTGCAGAAAGACCATTAATTGTTAATATCTAGATTTCACCATGAAACCTCTCCAATTTGTTTCATGCTGAAATTTAAACATAGTTGCTGTAAGTGTACTATTGATACTTAGATCAGTTGTAGTCTAAGATCGACAAAATACAAGTAGAAAGGTTTTTTGGTGTTAAATAAGAGAGCATTATTGTATTTTTTTCTCGAATTATCTTGTGCATCTTTTACAGATTTCGTCCCTTTATTTATACATGATGTTGATCCTTGATTGATTTGATCTCATAAATATTGATTGAGTTCGAGTTTCCTTTTATCACCTTATTTTTCGTAATTTACTCAGTCCGCTGATTCCGTGATTGATTCTGCTCGCCGATTCTGTATCAGCTCGTCAATCCCGTATTTCTCGCTAATTATCATAAATGTCGTTTCAGCCCGTCAGGTTCCACCTCGCGTTGCGGATCACGTCGTCCGTCCGGCTTCTGGGCTGAGATTATTAATGGGCTTCTTTGTCTTAATGGGCTTCTTTATCTTAATGGGCTCACCCTTATTTGGATATCATCATGTACTTAGAATTGGAATTAATAGAATGGAACCCTAAAATGGGAGTAATAAATAACAGCAGTTCAACCAACGGAGAAGCTCCGCGACAGGAACCCTAAAGTTGCTAAAGTTGGTTGTTTTGTTCGAATAGTTTCTTCAGGAATATTAGAGATGCGCTGATGTGTCAGTTTAGGGGATACTTTTTAGATTGCTTACGTGGCTAGCCTGAGACGCTTAAAACTTGTATTTTTTCTAATTACACTAGGATTCGATTCTTACTCGTTGCATTATACTTGATTAAAAAAGGATTTTAAGAGTGGGGTTTGAGCTATGGATCGGGTCTTGTCGATCCAACATTGAAAAAAAAAGTTTTTAACTTAACATATAAAAAGGGTTAATTAGCCCTTTCCGCCACTTATAAAATAAGGAGCTAGCCCTTGAAGTTAAGCGTTGATTTCGTTCACGAAAACTTGAAGGTTTGTTAATCTAATCCCGTGCAATAGTAGATATTATTTCTTTAGCGTCGCCTACTTCGGGTTTTCTTTGTTTGATTTTATTATTTGTTAAACCCTAAGTTATTGTTGCGATTGCCTAGTAATCAAAAAATGACATCATCAACGTTGATGATTACCTCGACGGCCTCATGTCTCGTCCATTCGAACCTCCGCCCAAACGGTGCTTTCCTACCTCGCCGTAGCCTCGGCCAACAATACTGCCTAAGGTCCACTTCGTCCAGACGTGGCTGCATTCGCTCCTCTTGTATTGCACTAAATCTTTTGACTTAATTGAGCTCTAATTTTAATTGTCTTTTGTAGTAATCTCATAAGATTTTCCTTTTTTTTTTGTTCAGATGAGCCTGCAATGTTAATTGATCAACCAGGTGTGACAAGAGATATTATTGTTGAGATCAAAACCGAAGTTTCAAGAATGGAGAAATCAATTGGTGCGGTTCCTGGTTTAGCAGTAATCCTTGTTGGGGACACAAAGTCATTCGAAAATTATTCGGTACCTTGTTTAATGGTTGGAATAAAATCACATATAGTTCGTTTAGCTGAAACATGTTCACAAGAAGAGATGTTGAAATCTATCTCACGCTTCAACGAGGATCCTTTTGTCCATGGAATCATTGTTCAGTCACCTCTACCTTCGGTATTTACTCTACCTTATCGCATTTTTATAATTAACTAGAACAGGGCCGGCCCAATATGAATTCTTGCCTAAATCAAAACAAAAGTTTGATGCTAATAAAAATTACAAAACAATGCATTGATGGACATCGAACACAGTATATTTCCCACTGAAAGATATTCATAACCACTACATTATATAAACATTAATGGATTTTGAAACATTTAGGTCATGGCCACTAGTGACTAGAGAATGCCTTAGTGATAGATTTTGGATGTAATGTATAATATGCAGCATTTGGACGAGGAAAAGATAATGAATGCCATTAGTATAGAGAAAGACGTCAATGGAGTTAACTCACAAAATATTGGACGTCTTGCGATGCAAGGAAGAGAAGCCATATTCGTTCCACCAGCTCCAAAAGCATGCATCGAACTTATTCGTCGGCAAAACTTTGAGATCAGTGGAAAGAGAGTAGTTGTTCTCGGAAGGAGTTACACATTTGGTATACCAGTTGCTATGTTACTCCAGGTAGTGATGATCTACTTTGAAATCTTGATATTTACTTCCTTATTTTTCTCTTTATCGACGTATAATATTTTGTAAGTGGTATAGAAAGAGGATGCAACTGTTACCATCATTCATTCAAAAACCAAAAACCCTGAAGAGATTACAAGAGAAGCTGATATCGTAATCTCAGCTATTAGGCAACCAAACATGGTCAGAGGAAGCTGGATAAAACCGGGTGCAATAGTCATCAATTTTGGGTCTAGTGTTGTTAGGGTAAGTGAATAATTTTCATATATAATTGAACTAAGACACCCATATGTTATGATTCTTATATACTTTATATATATTGCAGGATCGAAATGGTTCTAGATTGGTCAATGACGTTTGCTATGAAGAGGTTTGCAAAGTTGCATCAGCCATAACACGTGATGATGGTGTCATGCTTTTCATAATTAGTTTGATGCTTCTATCCAACGTTTTAGCATCAGCCAAGAGATGTCACAACATCTTATAAACTTAGAAGAATATTGCTGTGAACTTTTCAGATTTTACAATAAAACCTACTCGTCAATTTTCTAATTTAGAACCAAATCTTATTCTACCCTTTCCTATGCCAACATTTTGCTTGCTCTGCTTTTTGAAAGTATTTACAAACTTAGTAATTTAGTTTGAATTGGCCAATCTATATATGTCTATTCAAATATGATGATGAGTGTTGCTCTAAATCAACTACTCGTTAGACAAGTATATTCACAACTGGATCGTAAATATATATCGTTCCAATTCATCTGGATGTTTTGACATAGGCCTTAGGGTCTTTTTTTTTTGCCAAACCAGACCCAGTCTGGGTTTATATTAAATAATCATTCGAACTACAACAGCATAAAGGATATGGATATAGGTACAAAGCCTAATCCAGTACAACATTAAACATAAATTGATAGACATCTTTGCGGAGGCAAAGCTCGAACACAAGAGACGGGATGGATAGAAGGTGGAAACTTGTTCGCAAATCTTGAGAGGATCCGGAAGCATTCCTAGTTCTGTAGTCACTTGTGACAGTCGAACGTAAAGAAGAGCTCTTTGAAACACATGTTTCGAGCTTAAAACACAAATACTCGAGACAATAAAATCTTGATAGTCAACCATCTCTCAAACAGAGGCTGGTATTAGGTTTAACC
Source organism: Lepidium aucheri (assembly GCA_900406435.1). Classification (NCBI taxonomy): domain Eukaryota; kingdom Viridiplantae; phylum Streptophyta; class Magnoliopsida; order Brassicales; family Brassicaceae; genus Lepidium; species Lepidium aucheri. Next base: position 62,929 of record OVBA01000058.1, on the reverse strand, counting down.
TAATTTGACTAATCTCTCTTGCCTTTAGATTAAAGCATCTATAAACCATGTTCTTAAAGCCCATCAAATTAGCCCATTCCTCTAAAGGCTTTAATGATGGGTAAATTAAAATTAGGATAAGATAATATCTTGAAATTAAATCGGCCCATATAATACGCTCACTAGGCAAATGGATCCAAAAAGTCCCATTAGATTGAAACCAGACAGGCCCAAAACTAAGAGACGAGTTCGCCCTAGATACCTTAATTGTGGTGGCGGCGAAGTAGAGACATCGAAATAGCGGCAAGACCGATCTTCTTCCTAAATGACTGGATTCTCGTCGGCTTGATGAGACTTGGGCACAGATCAGAAGACATAGAACGTCAGCGGTAGAGGTCGGTAAGAACCGATGGATTTGTAGCTTCAAATCTCGAGAATTCCTCTTTCCTGGTTGAACCTTTGGACTCCGGTGGTTAATCTGGAACTCAATGCTTCGACTACAGATATAATGGTCTCGCCTGAAGTGGTTGTTGCAAGGTAAGATCTCGTCGGTGAACCAACAAAAAAACATGCACGTATAGAGCAACAACGGTGTAATTCTGGAGGGAGGAGCCAGTGACATCCTCCTCTCCAATGTGAGGCACCACTGGTAGAACCAAGCCTCTAAACCGGCTATAAATAATGACATGTGGGTACATTAATACTTGTCAAGGAAATTTTGTTTCCTGTCTAATCTTAAGCTGTTATAAATAACTTAATATTGAGGCTAGGGATTTCAAAAGAATGTTGCAAATGTGTCATTTTACTAAGAGATTTGAAATTTATTTTCTTATGTGGATGATTTAATCGTTTACAAATGTGGATGATTTAATTTACATTTGCTTTTTTCATAACTCAAGAGTTCCAGATTTTATGGGAGAGGTGCAGTTTATGGCTACATCCTTTCTCTGGCTATTTATATGAGCCGAAAGTAGGGATCCATATCCATATAAAAATGACTAGGAAAATATGTGTTACTTTTGCATAGCAAAAAAATAAACCCACGAACTATTTAAAGTCTTGGGTATGTTCCCAGACCTTGTCTTTACATTTTTTATGATTCAAATAATATCATATGTGATTATTTTCTACATATAGAGTATATTTCAAATTATACATGTATTGCTATCATATGATTGATATATAAATATATACGGAGATCTACACAGATATGTTACCTGTTATTATTAATGTAAACTATCTAATATTTTAATATTTAATACTTATTATTTTGGATCGATTTTGGTTCAAATTTTTGATTATGGGTATTTTGCCCAGGTAGTTGTAATTTTTTATTAGTATTAGTAAATTTTTATTTAATTAAGTATGGATTGAATTTTTTATCGGGCCCAATTTAATTGGATTTTTTTAATAATATTTACCTATCCAAACTAAACAAACATATACGAATATTTTAATTTCCTGCAAAAAAAGGATACATTGCCTCTTAATGATTTTAACCTAACACATAAAAGGTTAACAAATGTTTCAGGCAGCCTCTTATAAAATAAGGAGCAAACTTGAAGGTTTAAGCGTCGATTTCGTTCACGATAATTTGAAGGTTTGTTATATATACACAAAATTCTTTCTTAAGCGTCGCCTACTTCAAATTTTCTTTGTTAAACCCTAAATGATTGTTGTGATATTGCCTAGTAAGGAAATGACATCATCAACGTTGATGATTACCTATTGTTCCTCCTCCACGGCCTCATGTCTCATCCATTCGAACCGCCACCTAAATGGTGCTTTCCTTCCTCGCCGTAGCCTCGGCCAACAATACTGCCTAAGGTCCACTTCGTCCAGACGTGGCTGCAGCATTCGCTCCTCTTGTATTGCACTAAATCTTTTGACCTAATTGAGCACTAATTTTAATTGATTATAATCTCATGAGATCTTTCTTTTTGTGTACAGATAAGCCCGCAATGTTAATTGATCAAACAAGTATAAGAAAAGAGATTATTGGTGAGATCAAAACCCAAGTTTCAAGAATGGAGAAATCGAATGGTGCGGTTCCTGGTTTAGCAGTAATCCTTGTTGGGAACACAAAGGCTTCCGAAATGTATTTGTTACCTTGTTTAATGGTTAGAATAAAATCATATATAGTTCGTTTAGCTAAAGATTGTTCACAAGAGGAGATGTTGAAAACTATCTCACGCTTCAACGATGATCCTTTTGTCCATGGAATCACTATTCAGTCACCTCTACCTTGATCGTTTTTGCAATTAACTAGAGAATGCCTTAGTGATAGATTTTGGATGTAATGTATAATATGCAGCATTTGGATGAGGAAAAGATAAGGAATGCTGTTAGTATAGAGAAAGATGTTGATGGAGTTAACCTACAAAATATTGGACGGCTTGCAATGCAAAGAAGAGAAGCCTTATTCGTTCCACCAGCTCCAAAAGCATGCATTGAACTTATTCGTCGACACAACTTTGACATCAATGGAAAGAGAGCAGTTGTTCTTGGAAGGAGTTACACATTTGGTATGCCAGTTGCTCTCTTACTCCAGGTATGTACTGATGATGATACCTTGAAAATTTTGATATTTACTTCCTTATATTTCTCTTTGTTGATGTATTATTTTGTAAGTGGTATAGAAAGAGAATGCAACTGTTACCATCATCCATTCGAAAACCAAAGATCCTGAAGAGATTACAAGACAAGCTGATATCGTAATCTCAGCTATTGGTCAACCAAACATGGTAAGAGGAAGCTGGATAAAACCGGGTGCAATCGTCATCAATATTGGATCTAGTGGTTTTAGGGTAAGTAAACAGTTTTCATATATAATTGAATTAAGTCACCCATATGTTATAGTTCTTATATTTTATATATTGCAGGATCGAGATAGTTATAGATTGGCCACTGACGTTTGCTATGAAGAGGTTTGCAAAGTTGCATCAGCCATAACACGTGATGATGATGCCATATCTCTCATGGCCAGTTTGATGCTTCTTTCCAACGTTTTAGCATCAGCCAAGATGTCACAACATCTTAGACTACCTCCAATGAAGGGTTTTTGGAGGGGTTCTTAGATTAAAATAATATTAGTTTTAAAAAATTTAAGAGAGAGGAGTTTTTAAATAAGAGTTTTAAGAGCATCTCCATAGGTGGAGAAACTCTATTAAGTTTCTAAATAATTTTTAATTAAATTTTAATTGTTTAAAATGTAATAGAGAATTAAAAACTGACATGTGTCAAAAATATTTTAAGAATCGTTTCCAAAGATCTTTATTTAAGAACCATTTCCTGTTATCATTCCTAGTTTTACTTACTTTTTGATTTTTTTATTATTTAATAAAGTTTAGAACCTCCCTCAACATACGATCGTTGAGGATGGTCTAAGAGATGGGTTCTTGTCCCGTGTCAACTTTCTATTAGATACTACATTTTTTTAATTTAAATTTTAAATAAAAAATAAAATAAAATTAAAAAAATATATATTTTAATTATAAGAGCATTCACCTAAGCATCTCCGAGATGCTCTTACAAACTTAAAAGAATATTGCTGTGAACTTTTCAGATTTTACAATATAAAATAATTAAAATGTTATTGTCTATTCCTTAACAAATTTTATTCTTTTCTTATTCAAGTATTTAGAAATCTAGTAATTTAATTTGAATTGGGCCAATCTATGTATTTGTATATAAAGCCCAAAACGTTTATGTAAATTATAAAAAGCCCAATTATCCATCTACAAAGCAAATAAAAAAACTATTTAGTTACATTAAACAAATATAAAATTACATGAAAAAGGAAAACACAGAGACGAGCTTGTGTGTGTGCCAACGAAAAATTGACTCTTCATCAAGAAAAAGATTTTCCATAGGAGCAAAGTACGGATTTTTAATAGACGAATTCGGAAAAATGGATTTAAGCGATTAACAAGTAAAGCTTTTGAAGAGAAGAACTCAAATTCAATGTTTCATTGTCGTCGTCTTCTTCTTTCCTCCAAAAATGGTGCGAATCAATTGGCCAATTCTCTCCGAAGGTTAGTCCTTTTCGTAAACCCCTCATAAACCCTAATTTTATTCTGAAACATCAAAACTGAATCTGAAAAAGTTCTTGTTTTGAATCGAAGCAGTGATTCATTTCAATTTTGAATTGTAGGTGTGAACCATCTAAACGAATTCAATCATGCAATTACAGTAAATCAACAAGACAGAGCCATGGAATGCCCAATGTTAATCCTCAATTGCGTATAGGAACTCAAGCTTCTTCTCATTCACGTGCTCGTTATGCTGTTGTATAGATTCTTAAATCTCTTGTTGCTTTTTTTTTTTTTTTTGGGAAGATGTTGAAATGAATCTTAATGCTATGTTTTCTGCATTTTCAGCCAGCAGTTCTGCTTGGATTCACTGGATTCGTCGGTTTTCTTCATTACAACGATGAAAGGAGAGCAGTTCCAAAAGGTCTATATGACTTTGATGATGGTTGAAGGACCTAGTGGTGCATTGGATTGATAAAGCTGAGATGTTTTTTGCTTCTGCTATTACAGGTCAAGCAGGTAGCAATAGCGGTTGTGGATGCGGTTCTAATTCAACTGTTAAAGGTCCAATTATCGGAGGTCCATTCACGCTTATGAGCACAGAACAAAAGATAGTCACAGAGAAAGACTTTTGTGGTAAATGGGTTCTACTCTACTTTGGCTATTCGTTTTCCCCGGATGTTGGACCTGAGCAAGTGAAGATGATCTCCAAAGCAGTTGATAGACTAGGTTGAATCACCTAAAACAAAACTCCAGCCATTTTCATTAGTTCCAAATCTCTTACATTTTACTTTGAGCGTTTTACTAATGAGATGTCTTGTCTTGATGGAGACAGAGTCTAAACATAATAAGAAGATTTTACCTGTTTTTGTCACTCTTGACCCACAACGAGACACCATTGCTCATCTTCACGCGTACCTGAAAGGTCTTGGTTTCACTCTTTGCCTTGCTCATGGTCAAGCTAGTTTTCCAAACTCTGACATTTCGTTGCTACTAACTTTTTGCAGAGTTTGACAGTAGAATACTAGGACTAACCGGACCTGCAAGTGCAGTGAGGCAAATGGCACAAGAGTATCGTGTCTACTTCAAAAAAGTTCAAGAAGATGGAGACGATTATCTCGTTGATACTTCTCACAACATGTATGCATTCATATTCTCAAATCGAATTTTGTTATGTTCATATGAAAGAAAGAATCAAAGCTTAATGTTGAAATGTTTTGGCTTATAGGTACTTGTTGAATCCGAAGATGGAGGTTGTGAGATGCTTTGGTGTTGAGTATAATCCAGATGAGCTCTCACAAGAGGTTCTTAAAGAAATTAGTTCTACACATTGACCACTTCTGACCAAACTCTAAGTTGTTTTAAAATTGTTTTCGTCCATTGGTGAATTTCATTAAACGATTTTGCTTGTCCTCAATCATTATATTATACACAACCTTTAAGATAGTCAATCTTCAATTTGTTGACAATAAAATATCAATATATAAATAGACAAAACGTGGCATCACTTGGTCAAGGGATTACTGGTCCAACTCAATATTGACACGTATAATGCTTATATTAAAGTTTATTTATTGTAATTTATTGTGACCATGTCTTAGTATAACTCAATAAATGTATCCAATCAATTCGAAAGAGAAACAAAATATTCACTTGTCCAAGTGATTATTCACTAATTATGGGTTCAAATAACTAAAACAGGTTTTATTTAGTGAATCATTAACGCGACATTACACTCACAAACCAACGACAAAGACAAAACAAACAATACAAGACATAATCTCTTACACATCACTCAAACAACCCAAGAAAGCTTTTCTCGGATCTCTGACCCGACCCGACTAACGCCATCTCTAAGTGAGATTGGACAATTGTTTCGTACGGCTGTGAGTTCATAAGGAGATGTATCAGTAGCAAGCCATTGTTCGATCTCAAAGTTCTGTGTTGAGCATTGAGCGTGAACTCCAGCTGTTGTAACCTCAACGTAATTAACGTACCAGCCATGGTGATCACCGGAACCATCGGAGGTTATGTTTAAAGCACAGATCGGACTAGGTAAACATGGTGCTCTTCCACTAAAAATATCGAGATTACCTCTTTCGAAATAGTTATAACCAGGTCCCATTAATCCAGCCCAAGCTTCTAAGTTTTTGATCCCGATGTAGTCACCATACTTATCGTAGATTCTCGCACTGATGATCGAATCGGTTCCAGCTTTCCAGATTGATCCGGTTCTGAGGTAGAATGTGTAAACACAGTCTGGATCATCCTCCTGAGCAAACAAAAATTAAATGAAAAAAAAAAGTCAAATCAAATCCAAAATCGGGAGAAGTTAGAGAATGAGGAAGTTATACAGCAAAGGCTACGGTGGTGACGGTGGCGAGAAGGAGGAGGAAAGGGAGGAGAAAGTCGCGACGAGCCATTATCGGAGATTTGAGATTTTCCGATGGCGATTTTGATTTCTTCTCTGAATATTCAGGGGAGATCTATTAATAGAGATGATGATATTCGGATATTATTGAGACAAGGTTAATTAACACGTGGGATTAATAATCAGGTGTTTCTCGGTGTAGCGTGTATAGTTGACGTGGCGTATTATTACCCGTTTAGATATCAGAATTGACATTGATACTCTGAGGAGATTATTTCAGACACGGCGTTTACTCGGCGGGTCGGTTAGGATGAATTTGGTATATTCCGAAACTATTCAGGCATTTTGTCTAAACAACAGCGTTTGGGCCTAAATACTCTGGGCTTAGTTACTTTATACATCTTCTATATCACGCATTAGTTTAGGCAATATTGGGCCTAAAGTGTAAGCCCATTTAGAATAGTTTCATACAGAATTAAAACCTAACCATCACTTCACATCCAACTATTTCGGTCTATATTTCGACAACTATTTATGTATGCGACTTTTGTCCATTTTTTTGTACTGCCACAATCCTAATTCAATTAACCAATCACTTTCATGTCACACACGTGAAATTTCTAAAACATTCCTTTGATCTTGTAAGAACGATTGTATCTTCTAAATTAAGACAACATACACGTGTTTCTGCTTGTTTTTTTTAGAATTATTTTACATGTAAACTCTAAATACGTCGACTAAAAAACACTAGAGATCATACAATTATTATATATATCATAGTTTAATATTTTAACCATTTAGAAAATATAAAGCTCGACAAATAATTTATAAATGAGTGTGGGTAACCAAACAACATTAAGCCGTATGGGTAAAGTGAAAATAGGGTTATGGAAATTTTGGTTAATGGACCCATATATAAAAATATATGAATTTGCCATAATAGATTATGTATTGTATTGATTCTTATTTTCCGACCAAACCTAGCATCGATTTAACTCTACACTCAAACCATTTTTTATATTTTCAGTTCATTATTGCTTTTATAATAATCAGGTCTCAAAAAAAAAAAAAGAATAACAATGACCATTTACATTATGCTCAAATGTATTGGTGGAACTGTATCATGACATCTAATAATTATCATATATATATTTGATTGATTATGGTCCAACTTGAGTGACCTAATTATGTCATCATGTAATATAGATTAGCAGATAATTACTTGAACAATCCATATGCCTTTAATTATTTTGTGGGCAGTAATTAATTATTGAGATAATTGTACAGAATATCCTTTTGTATTTTAAATTACCTCATTTTTAAAACCTTATACGAAATACTACTTTTTATAATGAATATACATTTGCTGTCTACAGCGGACATCTGTATATTATATATTAAAAGGTCGTTTTTGTAATCGGTACATGTTTTGTATATATAATAATTTTATGATGGGTAGATATTTGCTATCTACGGTAAACATCTATATGGTCTACTGTAGATATACCATAAATATAACATGCAGTGTTATATATAATGAATATTTATACGGTCTATCGTGCACAACAATGTTATAACTCTATACCACCAAAAAAGTATGAAAAATGAAGTATGAAATGTGGCATTTGGTGCAAGATCATAAATTGATGATATTAGAACTAATTTCAAACATTAAGATAATATTCTATAAAAATATCCCTTAATTATTCTACTTGTATTTAATACACCCACAAACTAAAAAAAAAAAGTCAAGAACATACCATCACAACATTTGTAGACATATCATTATCCAAACCAAAAAATCTACAATCAAACTGAATTTGACTATCACCAAAATGAATAAAATTAATACTATAAATCAAAACCTAGATTTAGATATATGTATATATAATATTAATATATAGAGTAGACAATAGTGGATGGAGGTAGTGGAACCACTTAATGCGATTTCACCTTCCTTGTTTTTCTCCCTTTCACACAAAAAATTTAAATAAATAATCATGTCACACCAAATATTTTATTTACAATATTACCCTATCTCATAATCTACTTAAACAATAACTCCATTATCTCATAATTCATTTCTTACGTTTTCTCTCATCAAAAAAAAATGGAGTCTGGTAATAGTAGTAGTATGCAATCTTCAAGTGGTGGTGGAGGAGCCGCCGGAGGAGAAGAAGAGTACGATTCACGCGCCGCCGATCAATCCATTTCAGCTTTCTTTGACCACCATGTAACATCTTTACCTCCGCCGCAACAAAACCATCTCAACCTTCTTCATTTCGACAACAACAACTCTCTTATACCACAAAACTACTTCAACAACAACAATACGTTTTTGTCCGTAACCCAACAACCCGACCCGGTTTCTCAACCGGACCTCCGAACGTTCTCCGCCACGTCATCACTTCCTCCTCCAAACAACATAGGAGTAATCAAAAAAACAAAGAAAAGATCTCGAGCTTCACGAAGAGCACCAACGACGGTTTTAACAACAGATACTTCGAATTTTCGAGCAATGGTTCAAGAGTTCACCGGAATCCCAGCTCCGCCGTTATTCAACAACAACTCCGTCGTGAACACCACGCGTCTCAATACTTTCCTTGGCTTATCTTCTTCTTCTTCAACAAACTCATACAATAACAACAATCTCTTGTTACGACCTTTTGCTCAAAAGCTTATCCCAACATCTTCTCTTTTATCAGGATCACAGATTCAACAATATCATCAAAACCCTAACAACAGTTTTGAGAATATGAATCTACAAGCTCTTCTTCAAACTCAGATTTCAAACCCTAACAACAATGATAACGATCAGTTTGGTCTTGGTATGTTGCAGAGTCCATCAACTACTACTTCTCCGAAGACAACGACGGTGGCTAACGGGAATATAACCACCGGAGCTAATGGAAGTTACGGTGTTTCTTCTGATCATGATCATAATAATGACGGTACTTGGTTATGTTCATCTTCCGACCAATAAAGAACACAAATATATATTGTCCGAAATCAAGGTAATCTTTAATTAGACATATTTATTTTTTTAAAATTAGCATATATAGGATAATGAACTTACTCTTTTATATTTTCTATTTTAGTATAAACACTTTCAGATTTTTTTTTCTTGTAGGGTTTGTTCTTAATTAATTAATATATGGTTATTATTTGTTTCATCTTTAGTTCCTTTTTCCATAGCTACATGTTTGTTAGTAGATGGACCTCGTTAAAATCAGATTTTGTTCGTATATTTTTTCTCATATAATATAAAAGAACCTTCTAATCATATGTTTATGATAACAATTATAATACAAATATAATATTATGATATTTTTATTATGGTAGATTAAAAAAAAATTTAAAAGTAAACTTTAAATTATTGATCAAATTTTGTCGATTCAATATTGAAAAAAAATTAAAATTGGAGTGATTGGTGGCGAAATTTGAGGAATCTTCGACGGCCGCCGGATTCAGCCATTATATGTAATTATATTTTATAAATGTTGTGATAATTTGAAAATGATAATTTTACTATTCCCCCATGTGCTTAGTCTTTCATTTAATTACATATTATATATTTATATTTTCTTGACTTTACACTCATTTTTACCATACCAATAGATTTGAAATTCGAACAAGAATGCAATAAATCAGTAGTAATGATGATTGAAAACGTGTCACATCCACAAATTCCATATTTCTCATTAGGTTTTTGTTCAACAAGTGTCGTTTGCTACTATTTGTATAAAATTATTATAATAATTCGATGGTCGTAAAAGAAATGATGAGATTTGATGAAAAGATCTTTTGCTTGTTGATGTGTACAAAAGTTCAAATGATTATGATTTTTGTATCCACTACTTGACCCGTTACCAATGTACGACATAATCTACACACATCAATTACATAGAATACATCCACAATGTGATGATTGTTGATGATGATGATTTTATTATAATGGTGGTGGTTATGGTGGACCATGATGATATTGAGCTATTGGCTTCTATAGATTCATGTGAATGAATTGTACTAATGTTCGGGTTCTCTATTTTGTGGGCCGATTGGATCCAAAAGGTAAAAGAGCCAGCAAAAAGATGTGATTATTTTGTGATTTGGAAAAGGTAACGGTTTTTTTTCTTTTTTTTTTTCTTTTTCAAATTACAAACAAGTTTTCTACAAATGGAGTCATGGTTTGTAAGTTAATCAAAGCATAAAGAATAAAAGAATTAGGTAGAAAACTTCAAACCGACTACGTTTTAAGTTCGGGATCCTCAAAACCTGATCAATATGATCTGAACTACTATTACTATGAATCATTTAATTGTGATCCTTCTAAATGTAATAAACCAAAATTTCAAGGTCATGAGAAGGAGGACTCTGTCAAGAAGACTATGATTTGAGTCCAAAATATGTTTAATAGTATCTGATTAATCTGGATTTATAGTATAATCAAAAAGTGAGTTGCATAAATCGAACCAGATTAAAAACTAAAAGAGACAGACGAAGAAAGGTCAAATTGCAATATTGATGATACTAAATCTACTCTTAAAATTTAAAAATTCTATTGTATGTGGTCATAAAAACTTTTTTAAAAATTGTATAAGGTTATATTGTGTATCATTTTTTATTTTGTAAAATTGACTTGTATTCTTTTAATTTGGAGGGTAATCTTACAACTTATGGTTACTTGGATGATTTTTTGCACTAAACCCAAATTATTTGGAGTGAATGATTAGTAACTATAAATTTTAATATATAGTTATGAATTGAAATATGTTTGCGTTAGAGAATTTCATGAGTATATGAAACGTAAATAAATACATTTTCTTTTAGTACAAAAGACTTTAACAAGTCAAGTGGGTCCCACAACCATATCCTTTGTTGTTTTTACCGTTGAAATCTCAAACGACTCGGACCAACCGCTCAGATAAGGAAGCAGAGAACGAACTAAAAGTAGAGAACACTTCAGAGTTCAGACCCAACAATGGCGATTTCTACTTTAACACTTACACAATCTCTTTATACACGTTCCTTCAGACCCATCACTCCCACTGTCTTCTCTTCGTCGTCCTTCTCGTGTCTCTGTTCTTCTTCTTCCACCGAGCCAAAACTCACGAGTCTCGACGTAAAGAAACGCATTTTAGGAGTGGGTTTAGGGTTCTTAGCAGCTTCAATTCTCACTCTGACGCCTCTAGACGCAGACGCTACAAGGATTGAGTACTATGCTACTACTGGAGATCCTCCCTGTGAATACAGTTATGCAAAATCAGGACTTGGTTTTTGCGATCTTGATGTTGGATATGGTGACAAAGCCCCTCGTGGTGTACTCGTCAATGTAAACTCTCAATCTCTTTATATACATCTTCTATGAAGAAAATCTGTGAATTATAGTTTCAAAGTTGAGAAATTTGAACTTGAGCAGATCCATTACACAGCGAGGTTTGCAGATGGAACCTTGTTTGATAGTAGCTATAAGCGTATGAGACCACTTACTATGCGAATTGGGGTCGGAAAGGTACAACAATAACTCAAATCATTAGCTTCAATTGTCTTTAATCTAGTTTACACTGCTCTGTTTTAATGCTTAATCAACTATTCTCTTAGTTAAAGTTAGTATCTATAATTGTTCTTTACCATTAAGGTGAGTAATAGAGTCATATCTAACTCTTGAGATCCAAAACTGATCAGGTTATTAGGGGTTTAGATCAAGGGATTCTAGGAGGTGAAGGAGTACCTCCAATGCGAGTAGGCAAGTACCCTAATCTTCTTCATTTGGTGTCTTTCTTAGGCTAAAAACATGTTGGTGTGGTTTTATTTTACAGGCGGAAAGCGTAAACTTCTGATTCCACCTTTGTTAGCTTATGGACCAGAACCTGCAGGATGCTTTTCTGGTACTTCCTACCACTCCTTGTAACACTTTTCTTCTCCATGTTATCAGATATGGATCTTGAGTTTGTTGTATTGGTTAATGCAGGTGACTGTAACATACCTGGCAATGCAACTCTGCTCTATGATATTAACTTTGTTGAGATTTACCCTGGAAGTAATACAAGATGAAGTCAAGTACTATTTCGTTTTGGTAAAGGAGTAAACAACTGTGTATATGATGTATATCACCAGGTTATTCCTTTTCACCATCTTGAAATAGCATTCATATCGAAAACACCGATAATTTTAACTCATTGACTAGCTTCTTGTTGAAGAACAAGACACATATCCTTCACACAAATCTGACTTTTTGTTTGTTTAAGTTGAGTTATGATATTGGAACGTAATGTATCTGCATAGGTGTATAAGCGCGTGTTAGGTTAGATTCAGTCTAGGTAAGTGATGCAGCTTGTGTCATAAGGATCTTCTAGAAGAAAGTTGTCTGATGTGATTGTTCATAAGTGTCACAACAACTCATGAATCATAAGGACATAAAAGTGTAAAACTTTGTCTCTTGGTATGTAGAAAACATACAAGACAAATCTTCATTTTTGGATTTTCAGGACAAAAAAAACAGTGCAGGAACTAATATTGGGTTCAATTTATGGAGCAATGAAGATTCATTAAGGCTGGTGTTACTTTGTTTACATTTGAAGAGCAATAATATCAGAGTAAAATATGTTATAATCAGTCTTTTGAAGAATGGTTTGGTAGAATGTTTTTATGTATATTGTGTAGTGAAACACATTTGTGTATTATATTTAGCTTTATGTGATATTTACTTTATTGTTTGGATTTTTTATATAAAGAAGAGTTGGTGAAAAGAGTAAAGAAATTTTGGGGTCCCAAAAAAACTACCAAAAAAGAGCTTGTAATTTGTACCTAAACCAAAAGCAAAAGCCTCATACTAAAATATATAATTGGTGACCAAATCACCTCCCAAACCAAAAAACTTAATTTGATTAATCACTTTCATATTCTTACTCTTCAATCCTTTTCATGCAATATAGTTTGTAACTACCATGACGAAAAAAAAACAATGATTAGTTATGATCATATTCAATTGATTAAGCTATGTAATTGACATTTATTAACATTAATAAACATTCACTTATAACACCAACAAAAAGCTCACATGCAAAAAGAAGACAAAATCATGAACTAAAAGACAACAACAAACACTAAAATTTACAATACATACATATCTATACACATATTTAGGATTTAAACCCCTTTATTATTGAACTAATCAAAGAAACTACATAATTGAACAAGCATTAGGATTATCATCACTAAAGTAAGAAGTATAAGAAGGATCATCATAGTAAACAGCCATTGTCCCTGTGGTCATAACGTTTGGTTCTACTTTTCTGACATAACCAGGTGGTGCTTTCTTGTCATAAGCTTGAGCTATGTACGGCTGAGCCACCAAATTGTACGGTACATATGGCCATATCTCGGCTTTCTTCCCTGTCGATTTCGCCTTCTTCAACACCTTATTTGCTTCCACATAGCCACTCACTGTTACCTTCTGTTGCTTCTTGTTTATCTCTACAGTTTTCACTCCTGAAAACATATCACACATAAGATTTTGGACGAGAATTGTAATGAAAGAAGAATTATAATGGAAGAAGAAGTTATTCGGGAATAATATTCTATATCGGAAGTTGGAAGAGATCTTCTCTGGTATATATAAGATATGGAGCTCTCCGCTCATTGCCAATTGGTTTTGAGTTGAAAGCTCATATTATAATAGAAGTTAGTTAGTTACCTTTGAGAGAAGAAAGAGTGTTTTTGATTTTAAGGACACAACCATCACAATCCATTCTAACTTTGAGTTCTACTGTCTGAAACTGCTTCTTCTTCTTCCTCTTGCCATAACTATGGCTTCCTCCATTTCCTATTAGCTCTGATATATATCCTCCAACACCCATCTTTATGATTTGATCTTTGACTTTGTGTTTCTTCTTCTCTGTGTTCTCAATATGGTGTTAAGTGTTTGTATGGATAGTTGTTTTGTTTCAGTTTGCAATGAAATGTTAGAAGCTACGTTGTGTCTATTTAAATAGAACTTTGATCTATTAATTTAATATATTACTTTTGCTTGTATTATTGTGCTGGTACGACAGAAAAAGTTATGTTGGAGTGTTTATAATTGACAAAACAAACAAATTAAATTTGGCCAACTTTGTGAAAATATAAAAAAATGCCTTTAGGAACTTAGGCTGTAAGCAATATATATGCCAAAGACCTTATGATTTAGGTAAGAAAGTATTTGATGACAAAGTTTGGAAGTAAGGTTTTGCTCTAATAATTTATTTTTTTAAAAACAAATCATAAAGGAACCGATCTAAATTTATTTTATTTTTCGAGTTAAACTAAATTTAAAAACAAAAAAATAATTATCATCCAAACCAAAACTTTTAACCTCAGAAAAATATATAGTTGGTTAGTGTAACATTAATCGCTATAAATGTTGCTAATGACGTGTGGCCTAGTGATAGAGGCCACTTTAGTTTTTCTCAGACATCAAAGTTCGATTTTTCCCAGATGCAAGAGAAAAGAAATAAAAAATTGACTATAGATCAAACATTTATCGATCCTATTAGTAATAAAAAAGAATGAGTGAGGTTGAAAAAAATAGCTAGAAATGTGATAAAAACCGATATAGCATCGAAAGTAATATTTTATGAACAAAATTAGTTAGCATAACAATTAGTCACACTAGATATGAAGGCAAAGTTGACAAAGAATCCATGTGAATACAAATTTTAGTTTCCGCAAATAAATTATGGAATAATAAAAGCAAAACTTTAGATATTTATGTCTGAACCTTGTTCTTTGTAGGAAGGCAGAAAGAAGGTTAGAGTTATGCATTTATTAATGGATTCATACTAATTTATCCAAAACAATAATACACTATAGTCGGTTCATTATTAAATTATAAAGAATCATTGATAAATGTAGCAAAACTAAAAGTGTTTATACTAATAAAAGTGAGAAACATCGTGGCAGTTAAGTCGCTACATATTTTGAGACAGCTTTACACGTTTGTGAAATAGATCTGGACCGTTCGATATATATATATGTGGCAAATATTTGACGGTTGTGATTGAAACATGCGTGTGATGGTATCTCCTGATTGGATGAGTTGTGCAACCTCAACTATCAATTTAATTAGCTGGTGCATTGACATTAATTACATTGTATTTATAATTTTAGATAATATACCAATGTTTATTTATATAAATACATACATTATGCACATACAATTATCTAGAATGAAGCTGGGGAATATTTTCGCTTCTAAATTTTCTATGTTTATTATCTTCCAATAATCTGTAAATGCTATTATGTATATGCATTTAGGCATATTTTTAAGAGATAATTATGAATTCTAACTTATTTTTAATTCTTTTTATTAATAGATAAGTTAGCTGAATTTTATCTATAAATTATAGTTATAATAATGTAACGTTATTATTGGTTAGTATTGGTATTTTACAGTATAGATGAAAAATGTTCCACATCTTATGCATAAAATCTTCACGTTTCCCATTTAGTACATTTTCATCTGGATATATCTCATGTAAAGTCTTTCCAATAAAAAATATATCTCATGTAAAGTTTTTCCAATAAAAAAAATATATTTATGTATAAACTTTATATCTTTTATAATTTTTCAAAACAACGTATTTGTTAATGTATTTCTAAAATGTTTTGACAAAAATTGGAATATCCAATACTAAACAAAACAGTAAGATAAAATTACAACATATTCATTTGATTAACAAAGGTATATTTCTTTTTAACAACCACAGTTCAAAGCTTGTACATAATATAATTTCAAATGTTATAATGTGGATAAGACAAACAAGGTGTCAATTATGTATATATATATATATATATACATTAAATGGAATTTAAAAAAAAATACATGCATGACTTTTGTTATATTGGGTTAGATTCTTAATTTGGATTTAGTATATAAAACAAAATTGTGAAAGGAAATTCACCGAAAGTTAATGAGTCTTCGATTTTAAAGTTCATGATTAAAAGATGGTTTTGATTTTATTGATCAAAATATACAATTTCCATTAAAAATAAAATAATATTTGAAAATGAAAAAGTAGCATTGAAACAATAGTAAAATTTGGATGTGGGATTGTTGAGTTCTACAAATATATGAACAAATTAAATATTACTTAAAAATTGAAATATAAACTTAAATAAACTAGTCATTAATATATATATATATATATATATATATATTAACACAAAATTAAACCGCTGTTGAAATAAATTTTGGTTTTTTATGTTCATATTGTTATTGACTTTTTTCAATATACTATAAGTAGATAAAATATATAGATTTTAGAGATTAGTAGTAAAATGGTAAATCAAAAAATTATTAAAATATTTATTTAAAGTAAGAATAGAGTAAATCATTGGAATAAACCCATTTTCCATTTTTTCAAAAGCTCTATTTATGGAGGAGATAAAGTCAATCATTGGAGAGGCTCTCCAAAAGAAAGAGGGAGGAGAGATTTAAGTGAGGCTGACACAAGTTGCATAAGATTGGAGAAGTGTGAGAGCTTGTTCGGTAATAGCTCTGTTTCTTGCACATCGAACCCAATCACTCACTATTTCCTCTGCTTTACTTCCTTTAACACCTTCTTCAAGTGTAGCTGCTGCTTCTGCTAGTTTTCCTTCAGCCAAGTAATCATCAACCTTTTTAATTACAGATTCAATGCCTCCATTTGCTTGATCCACTTCTTTGAACTGTTTGATTTTTTTTAAAGCCAAGCGATTACTGTTAGACATCATGATTTAGTTAGGTGCAGAACCTTGTTTTGTAATTAGCAACACACCTTTAGCCAAGATGCAATATGTGCTAGAGAATGTGCTAAGATTCCTCCACCACCAGGCGGAATGAGACTGAAGTGTCGAAGTGTTCCTTTCAACGTATTAAACTGAAATCATAACGAGAAGAGAGTAAGACGATATTCAGGAATTTTATATCCAAAAACATTGATTGTTTGTGTCACCTTCTGATTCAGTTGTAGTACTGTCTCTGTTCCATTGGCTCGTGCTTCTTCTGGAAGAGATGATAACACCAAGTCTAGGATTGAATCCTTATGAATTCCTTCAAGATAACTCTGAAGCATATTGATTTCTTTTTGAATTGGCAGTCCTTTCGAGAGTGTATCATCTAGCGCAAGTGCACCCTACAAAATCATATATCTATTTTATTTTCATATCTCAAACTTAAAGTGGTTTATGAAAGCAGAGTTTCATGACCTTAACGAGGAAAAACATATATTCGAGTCTTACCAATGCAAGCTTGTGAACTGAATGACTTTGGCGAGCTTCCTCAGAGCGTGCATAGAATGCCATGCAGAGTGCCTTTATCTAAAGAAATTAAAAGTCAATGCAGAGACAGACCTAAACATTCAGGAATTCTGCTTGCTTCTTCCTAACTATGATCTTTAAATAGTCTGTGTAATATCCTATACCATGAGGTTGGAACATGTGATGATTGAAAATGACTAACAGAGTTTCGTTTTTACTTACATTAAGATCTGCCTCTGCCATTTTTTCAATTTGTGCTGCCTTTTCTTTTGCAATTGCCGAAGTCATCTCAGCTTTTGCCAATTCTTCAGCTTTACTCAAAGCCAACTGTGCTTCAGCTTCCTGTAGTAAATTCAAATTGTTAGTTATGACTTACCAAGTCGCAATACTTTTCTATTCTCATTCCCCTGAAAATGAGCAGACCTTTTGTTCAATTTCTGTTTTGAGCTTATCTTCCATTCTCTCCTGGATTCCCTTGATTGCAGCAGCTGCCTTTGTTCTTTCTCTTTTTAGCTCCTGAATAAAGCAACAGTGGCACTTAGATTATAGTTCTATGTCTCTACCCAAGAACATGAACCCGAGATTAAATAAATGCATCCAAGAACCCAGTATAAAATCACACCAAATCACATATGTATGAGAAGCAAAACATAAATGTAATCTTCATTGGCATGTTTATCTGACGCATATGAGCACTGCCTATGGACTGGACATATATTCATATAATCCTGGGACTGAGTTAACTAAGTAGAGATAAAAAGATATAAAGCACCTTATCCAATATTGCTGCCTCCTCTATACGCATTAGTTCACGTGCCCTAAGGTCTCTCAACTCATTTTCATACTTCTCCTGAGTACAATCAAAACAATTAGTTAAAACCTCTTAGATAAAGAAAAGAATAAATAATCATCTGAGCTATTCCGTCTTTAGCAACCTTCAAGGCTCGTAATTCTTCAGCAAAAACCTGGGCATCTAAATGTGCCTGTCTCTTCTCAGCAGCATGAATGGCACCCAGAAAATCAAATACCAACTTCCCATCCTCAGTCATGTGATCATCTATCATCCCCTCAATTGAGTTAACAAGAGCCTAATTCACAAAATAATCCACATAAAACATATCTTTAAGCAAAATATTGATCCATACAAAACACTGAAGTAAGGAACATAGATAGAAAAGTCAAGCTTGAAACCTCAGTTTCTTTAGTTAGTTGCTCCCCAATTGATGGAGATCCGCTGCTTTCAGTATCACTGCCTTCCAGATTGTATTCCTTAAGGAGAGAACCTGGCATTTGCACTTCCGGGTGAATGCTATCCTGTAAGAGAACGATTAGTCAGAGATCTACATCAATCCCACGTAACTTATGCAGGCCATAGAATAATCAAGTATTAAGATGGGTCTGATTCTACTAAAGCTTCATAAGAACTTCCAGCCCTCCTTAGAACTCGGCAAAATAGCCCCGTAACTTCGGGAGAAGGGGTGCCTCCTCACAAAGGGGGTCGCAGTGACCAGGCCCGGGCGACTGTTTAAAGAATACTAGGTATCTGAGACTTAAGAACACAATCCTGTCTGTACTTTAAGGCAAGGGCAAACATATTCTTAATGGTATTCCACGGGACAAAAATATTTCAGATCCTACTCTCCTAAAGCATTCATGGAATGTCGAAAATACTCTGATAACCCTTTCAGAACATATAGAAAAACCAAATCTAATATTATAAAGAATTAGAACTGTCAACTGAAGAAAATCCCAAACACACGAAGAATCCAAATAAACAGTTTCAAAGAAGATGCAAATTTTAGTTCCCTACGACCCTTCTTCCTAAGAAATTGGTGTCTATCAGAATTTGATTCTGAACAATTAACATAGTGCCCATATGAATATCTCACTTCCACCAATATTATAAGAAGTTGCACAAAACAAAGGAATGCTTTTAACTCTAATGATATAGCAATCCTTTTACCATCCTTAGATTCTATGCAATGCAGATAATAGTCGAGCCAATGATAATTCCATGAAATGCATGAACCAAGGGAGTGCAGAGGCATTTTTTATTACATGTAGTGCTTTATCAAGTTCAACCAAGGAAACTCAAGTACCTCAGGCGCCTTTTCATTGGCAGGATCCTTTGGTAAAGCAGATTCCATTTCACTCTCTCCATGAACGGAACTAGACTGGACACTAACAATAGCACTGTCCACAGGTTTTGGTACAATTTCCAACCTCACACTCTCTGCCTCAGACGTGATTTCCGAGGGCATGTCAGTCTTAGTTCTCGAATCTTCAGATGCAGAGTTATTATCCAAAGCTGAAGGTAGCTTTTTCTCTTCGCTTACATTGGCAGCGCTGTGAGGTGTCTCCTCTTGATTAGAAGAACTATATGAAAATCGTTCAGGAGTTGAATCAGCCTCGGGTTGCACTTCTCTGTCAGTCTGCATAACCCCAGAAGCTTCAGAATGAGTACCTTCAGGTTGCGTTTCAACTTTGCCATCTAAGGATGAGTTATTTTCAGCAGAACCTTCTACAGTGGAAGGTACATTCAAATGATGAGCCTCCTCCATTTTTTCAGTAATAGCATCAGGATGAATTCGCTGGTTTAATTTCTCCTGTTCTTTCCCGAGATATTCATCCAGATACCCAGTCTGATAGGCTACAAGAAAAGCACCGGCCACCGCAACACCTCCTATAACCACTTTTGAAGAATTACCTTTAGGTTCATTTGGTTTCCCCACAGGAGGAGGAGGAATCACATTAGAGGCATCTGGTTTCCTAACAGGATTAGCTCCAGGACGACCATTTTTGCCAGATGTAGATAACTGTCTTGAAGAGTTCAAATGAAACCTCTGATGCAAAACATAACACAATCAGACCAAAAGAGTAAGTACTCACAAGATGCTAACTAAGAATTCATAATCAAAATGATCACCTGAGCTCCCAAATTCCCCGGGAATCTCTTTATTGACAAACGCGAAGATAGCTCGAGAACCGACCTAAGCAATAATCAACAACATCATCACATTCGATAAGATTGAACAAATAGAATCAAGCTCAATCGAAATCTCAACTAGCTCTCAATCTATAGACCCCTAAACCTACGCAAAATTGATTTGCCGCAACAAGAGAATCAACATCAATTGTGCGTCAAATTCATCACCACGAGATGTAATTTCGAATTGAAATAAATTAAGGGTTTTCAGCAAACATACTTCCGCAGCATTATCGCGGTTGTTCCTCTCGTAATGAAAACGCCGAACGATAGAGCGAAGAATGTTACGACGGACGGAGAAGAGAAGACTTCAGGTGAGTGACAATACTAAGCATTTAGCGTTAAAACGACGCCGTGTGTGCGTAATTGAATACTATATAAGGGTAATTTTGACATTTCCCGATTAAATTGGTGGTATTTGTCATACAACTCCTTCGCTTCAGGTCCTCGATTTTTATTTCTCATTATCAAAACGTTCGACCAACAAGAACCCTAGAATTCGCCTCCTCTCTCAAATTCCCAATTTGATAATTACATTCTGGGATTGGAATTTGCAAATGCCCGATTTGTCTATCCATCTTGTTTAGTATTCTCTATACAGGTTACTCTCTCTCTGTTTCGATTATTTAGAATTTCAATTTAAAGTTTAGCGTTTTTTTTTTTTTTAATCTTTGGATTTGAGCTAAGAAGTTGAATTGTTTCATCTGATTTGCGGTTGAACTTTGAAAATTTGTACTCTTTTGTCGTGGGTCTTGATTATTGTCTTGTGTTTCGGAAGTCTCTAATTGTCATTCTTCTTATACTACGAAATTAGGGTTTTACGTTTTTCTGGCTTTCGTTCACCCATTCCAAGAAATTTTTAGCTAATTTACTGTAAGTTATGCATAATAGTTATCTCTTTCGCGTTGGGTTTGTTTAAGAACTAAGCTTTCTTTTTAATTGAAGAATTTATGTGCTACGTTGCTTTGCGTTGTGTTTTTGTTGGCTTATTTGGGTTTAGAGAACAGTTTTCCACTGATGGGTGTCTCTAATATCTCGAAATTTATATTAATTGGTTTTATAGAATCAGCTCATAAGTTAAGATGTCGTCATCACCTTATCCAATCTTGGACAACCGACCAATTGATAAGTGGAAGGTTACGGAATTGAAAGAAGAGCTTAAGAGACGGAGATTAACGACAAGAGGTTTGAAGGAGGAATTGGTTAGACGTCTAGATGAAGCCCTTCGTGTTGAGCAAGAAGAGTCTGAAAAACTCAACAGTGCTGCTGTTCCTGATGCTGAAAATGCCAACCAAGAGGCTCAGATGTTTCCTGTTACTGGAGGAGACATTACACTGGATCAAGGGCAAACGACTCCTGTTGCTCCAGTTGAAGCGGCATTGAGCACTGAGACAACTCCAGTTGCAGCTGAGAGAACCCCAGAACCAACTCAGACTAAGACAACGACTGAAGCATCAGCTGTGGTTGAGACAATTCCACCCCCGCTGTTTTCAGAACCAGAGGTTAATGCTGCTACATTTGCTAGTACCCAAGATGAGAAAGTTGATGATGTAAGAGACATTGCTGGTCTTGATAGTTCAGTGGTTGCACGTGATGCAGCTGTTGTGGAAAAGGCGTCTGGTGAGAAAATTATTGACAAATCTGAGAATATGGAACCATTTAGTGGGTTGAATGATGGGGATTCTAAGGCCCACCCAACAGAGGCAGTGCTTGAAAAATCTGCTACGTACAACCAGGTATCTGAGGTCATCCCTGTTACAGGGTTTGAGGTAAAATCTGATTGTATTTCTACTGATTCTGTGTCAAATAATGAAAAAATAGAACTAAAGGATAACAAAATTGCTGATGATGTCAAATTAGAACAAAATGTTAATAAGTCACAAGACCCATCAACAGTCCTTGGCGAATCGCATCCAATGGATGTCGAGGAGCCACTTGAGCAGAAGATATCTGTTGGAGGTGGAGATGACAGCACTGCTGCAAACGCAGTTATGACCAAAGAAAATAATATTATTGATGCAGGCGACTCAGAAAAGTTAAATTTAGATAGAAGTTCTGGTGATGAGTCTATGGAGGATGAGCCAGAGACAAAGCAAACCGAATCAATTACATCTGCTGATAAGAGTGAGAAAACTGAAATGCTTACTGATAAGGGCGAAATCCATGCTGATGTGAATGCTGGGAAAGGGGAAGCCCCTGAAGATAAAAGTCATCCAATGGTGGCTTCTGACAAAAGAAAGCTTCCTTCAAATGGTAAGGCTTCTCATATTCATGTCTTTTATTATTCGATGACCTTGCTTTGTTTAATCTTGGAATGTTGGTATTTGGGGCGTATATTGCTAGTGTGATTAATAGTTATAGCATCTTTGTGTTTGTGGATACTTCTTGTATTGGTTTGCTTATGAAGCATCTCTGTTAGACATTAAACTACATATGATGATATATCTTTATTTCTACCTCATTGTAGATCAAGAAGCTGTTGGAAACAATGAGCCTGCAAAGAGGCAACGCCGATGGAACTCTGAGAATGTCAAAGTTTCTGAAGCACAGGCCACTAATAGCACCGCACCTGCGACAACACCAAGGTCAACTGGTCTAAAGCGTGTCTTCTCAAAATCTGACTCTTCGGTTAGCGAGGATGGACCTAAGGAACGTGTGGGTATGTAAATCAGCGCCCCTCTATGTTTGTTGTCATCTCTTGTTTGCTCTCTATAACATTGTGTGATATGTTTTCAATATTTATTGGCAGTTCCTCCATCTACAAAGGAGCCTACAAATGCCCTCAGGATTGATCGTTTCCTTAGGCCGTTTACACTGAAAGCTGTTCAAGAGCTTCTGGGCAAAACCGGAAATGTCACTAATTTCTGGATGGACCACATAAAGACTCATTGCTATGTATCAGTAAGACCGATTCTTCAAACTTATAACTGTTGCCTGCATTTGTGTTCTTCCACTTACAATTATCTAAATATCCAAAGAATTTCTCGTAACTTTAGTGAGTTGTTTACATGAATGCAGTATTCCACTGTTGAAGAAGCTGCGGCAACAAGAGAAGCAGTGTATAACCTTCAATGGCCACCTAATGGAGGTCGCAATCTGATAGCTGAATTTGTTGAACCAGAAGAAGTGAAAGCAAAACTGGAAGCTCCTCCTCTGCCTTCTCCTAAGCCACAGCCACAGATACAGGCTCAGGCTCCTTTGCGGCCACCTCCAACTGCTCTGCCACCACCACCGCCTCTGGCCAAACCACCTCCTGTTGTAGAACGTCTTCCGCTTCCTCCTCCTCCTCATCTAGTCCCTGAAGAACAAGAACCTCCCATTGTCACTCTGGATGACCTTTTCAAGAAGACAAAAGCAATCCCCAGGATATATTACTTGCCCTTGTCAGAGGAACAAGTTGCAGCTAAACTTGCAGCTAATAACAAGTGATCTTGCTGGTTTGGAGGATTTCTGGTCATTATTTTCGTAGCAGGCTCGTAGGAATTTAGCCTAGTGCGGACATGGACTTTGTTGAGTTTGGTTTGGAATATTTAATGTAGAACGCAGGAGAAGACTCTTCTTATGTTTAGCAGACTTTGGTTTGAACCATAGATGATCGAACAGAGTTGCATAGAACTTTTGTGTGCTCTTTCCTCTCCATTTCCTATTCTACCTATTTATGGAGTTCGTTTAAAAATAAAAATAACACACCAATGTTATCGAAGTTATACATCTTGCACATTTGATAATAGAACACCAAGTACACTTTCACAATCTATAAACACGACAAAGATACACTTTCGACACTCATATACATACAAGGACAAGTACTTCTTCAGTTGTAACTAGGACAAATACTTGTTCAGTTGTTACTTTGAGTTTCAGTTTTGTGATTTGATCTCTACTTGTTCATAAGTTGAACGAGAAGGATAGATTTTACTACAAATCCTTCTGAGAGAAGAGTTTTTGTCAGTGAGGCTGTGACCTTCATCGTTACCGGAGTTTATCTCCTTTTCAATCTTCTTCATCTTCTCTTTCTGCTTCTTCTGCATCACTTGTAAGTATGCGTAACTTGCTCCAATGGACGACATTTTCTAAGTGTTAGGTAATGATAAATGTGTTGTAAAGAATAATATGTAGTTACGAGTTTCTAAGTGAAGAATGAGTTTGTCGATGAGTGCCTATTTATAGTGGTTTCTATGATTTCATTGCCCTTATTATATGTGGGGATTGTGTCTATAGCTTTTATGATATTGTATGTAACATCAACTTTTCTTAAAACTAATAGCTTGATATGACTTAAACCATCGTCATCAAAACTATAAGAAGTGGGTTCTTCACTAAATCAAGCTATAGTTATATATAATTAATAATTAATTAAAAGTAATTAATTAGAGTATGGATGTCTGCCAAGTAAGTTTTAGTCTCGTGGTTAGGATAATCCAGCTAATGACTTGTCATCGGTGTTCAGTTCCTATCCACTACATTATGATAATTTTTAAAAAGGATTTTAGGGGTGTGTTTAGACTATAGATCAAGTTTTGCCGATCCAATTGTTGACTAATAAGAAAAAAGAGTACGGATCTCTAATTGTGGTTTCCGCTTAAAGGGCGGCTCCTTAAACCAGTAACATGAACTATGGTCCAATACATTCACATCTTCACAATATAAAATATGATTAATCTTTGTTTGGTTCATTCAGTAATATCTGTAATTTTAGATAATATAAGTGGCAAAGCTTTTATTTTGAGGATGGCTATTAGATTATTTTAGAGCAATTGTATGATTAACGCAGCCCATATAGGTTTGAAATCAATGAAAATCATAGCACATTGTATTTAGTGTGGTTCAACCACTAACATGTAGTTGCTTTATAGTAGATAACAATAAATATGCATTGATCCAATGCCATGTAGGAACTCATTAAGAACTTATATATATTGACTTAGTATGTTAATTGCGATTATGGAATCAGTAATTAAATGCTATAAGATGGTTTTGCATCATTTTAAGAGTTTTTAATAACAGAAAAAGGAAATGTCTGAGCCCGGGTTCGAACCGGGGACCTCTAGTGTGTGAGACTAGCGTGATAACCGACTACACCACCCAGACCTTGATGCTATGTAGTTTTGCAAACCAATTATATTGAACAGATCAGGTTATTGAGTATTAATAACCATTAAATTTCGATTTATATGAACAAAAAAGTAGTAACAAAAATCATTAAATTATACAAGGAATCAATGTTGATGCAGAAACAAAACTAGTTACCAATCGAGTTTAATGTTCCTCTCAATGTAAAGCTTATCAATATAAGCAATAATTGGTCGTGACGCTTCCATATACCTTCTCATATTCTTCTCAACAGATTGATCTGTTTCATTAAGCCGTAACAGAAGCTGATCTCTTGTCGGAAGTGTATACATTCCGGCATAAACCGCTGTCCGAACCGCCCATGTATGAAACGGTGCACATACTTGCGTATAAGCCGTTGTTGCAGCGTCTTTTAACGAATACTCATCTGTGATTAAGAACTGTTCAAAGATGGCTCGAATTAGATCTAAACCTTGTCTAACACGTCTTAGGTTACGTGAATGACTTCCTGGTGTTTTGACCGTTTCTTTCTCAACATCTAGATCTAAAATGTTTTGTAACGTGTTGATCTTTTTTGATGCTTCAACCAAATCCTTAACCTTAGCAATGTATTCCATTTCAGCAAATTTGAAGGCGAATCCGAGACAATTGAAGAGAATAGAGACATGAGTACAGGCTTTGCAGAATGCATCAACGCTTAATCCATCTTCTTCATTAGATGTTGATAACAAACCTGCAAGATCTTCAAATGCTTCTGTGATTACCAATAAAGGTGTGTTGATTTTGGTTGATGTGTTGTTGTTAGACAAAGCGTCTTCAAACATGTCTTCGTCTTCTTCCTCTTCTTCCATTATCTTCTCTCTTTCCTTCTCTTTATAAAGCTTCGCCACGATTGCTGAAATGTTTGAACCTGATTGTGATTGATAGGTTAAGAGAGGAAACTTATTAAACAAATGTAGAAGACGTGTTTTCTTTGTTCTGGAAGAGGAAGACCGTTGACTTTTCGACTTTTTGGTTTTTAAAGACCTTTCGCATCTTTTACGGCCTCCACCAATAATTTAGAATGGAACATTCAACTATATAAAGACCGGTTCTAAATGCTTGTAGCCATTTTGGTGACATTTAAAATCTTATAAGTTCCTCGAAACAACAAATATCTTTGTCTAAAACTGGGAAACAAAATAAATTTTTTTAGACTTGAATTGGTTCATTACAAAGACAGTGGAACATTGAAGCATATCATATGGTTAAAAAGTCTTATTCGCTTTGTCTTCTTCACAACTTGGAGATGGAATAGTCCAATGCATCTACCAAGAAATCTGTGTATACAAAGCACAGTTTTGTATTATAAATCACGTTTTATAAAACTTTGTGAAAATATATGAATTTACCTGCATCGTCCTTAGTGAAACACATTGGTGGCTTTATCCTGAAAACGTTTCCATGAAGTCCTCCTTTTCCAACGAGAATGCCAAGTTCTTCATAAACAGAACAGAGCATATGTCTTTTGTTAGCTAATTGATTTGGCTTTAGTATCGGTAAAATGAATGCATTGGCTTAAATGTTGTTTACCTCTAAGTTTCTCAAACAAGACAGCTGTTTCAGCCTTGGCTGGTATCTTGTCTTTCCGGTCACTCACAAGCTCGATCCCAACCATTAGTCCTCTTCCTCTTACATCTCCAATGACTAAAACCAAACAGGTGCGGTTCAGTATAAGCAGGGTGATGAACTGAATTAAGAATAAGAATAAAAAGATGAACATATGTTTGTACTTACTATCATGTCGTTTTTGCAGATCTTTCAAACGTTGGATAAGGTGTGAACCAACTTCAGCACAATGTGCTTGGCGTTTCTCCTTGTCAATAACGTTTAGAACAGCAAGTCCACCAGCTGAACAAACCGGGTTTCCACCAAAAGTGTTGAATAGAATCTTGCTAGCTAAAACACTCGCAATTTCTGGTGTAGTTACCACAGCTCCTAAAGGCAATCCATTTCCAATTCCCTGTGAACAGTTTGATAAGGTAAATAGCATTAATGTGGTCAAAGATTAGGGAACAGAGTAAATGCAACAATTTCTTCTGACAAACCTTTGCCATTGTGACTATGTCAGGAACTACATCTTGAGTCTGGAAGCCCCAATAATGACTTCCTGTCCGGCCAAATCCAGTTTGGACTTCATCGGCTATGCATACACCACCAGCATTGCGTACAATTTCATATACTGACTTTAAGTAACCAGGAGCCAATTCTACAGCTCCTCCGACCCCCTGAAGTAAAATGGAGATGATGCTCAAGAGAGTGATAAATCAAAAGACACTAAATATAACTTGAGAGTTTGTTTCAACAGAAACCTGAATCGTCTCTGCAATAAATCCAGCCACTTTACCAGAAGTACCATACTCAATGTGGTCTTGCACATCTTTAGCGTACAGAGAACCATCAGATCCAAATACTCCACGGTATGGATCAGGATTTACAACGTGATGAATTTCCCCCTACAGAATAACAGAACTGCCCAATAAGAGTTACAAATATGCTATTGCAGAGAACTATGTTGCAGAGACTTTTATTCTAGTGGGTCTTAAAATGTGGGTGAAGGTGAAGTTAAAGACTCGGCTACAGATTTTATAGAAAATAGCCAAAAACCAAAGCTAGAAACAGATATCTCCATTCGTTTTTTGGGTAATATAAAAGTCTTGTGGACAAACCTGTGGCAATGGGTACTTCCATGTATTAAGGGCTGTTAGTCCAATCGTATTAGAACTTCCACCATGATAAGCATTTCTCAACGAAACCATCTCAAGGCTACCAGTGTAAAGCCTAGCCATCATCATTGCTAGCTCATTAGCTTCTGAGCCAGAATTTACAAAGTACACAACCTGCATCCAATCATGAAGCTTGCTGATTCCTCGACAAAGTAACAACAGAAACCTAACTACATCATTGTTCTCGAGTTGCTGCAGACTGCTTACTTTAAATCTCAAGTACCTTTAGATTTCCAGGCATCTTGGCAGCTAATGCTTCAGCAAAATCGCCTATGGCATGATGCAAGTATATGGTTGTCGCATGCTGAAGAAGCTTGCTTTGTTCCATAATAGCATTAAGAATATCAGGATGGCAGTGACCGCATGATACAGTGACTATTCCAGCAAACGCATCCAGATATCGCCTACCACTCTCATCAAACAAGTACTGCATCTTTCCTTCCACTATGTTAAGCTGCAAGGAAAGATAGCTTTAGTATTATCAGACCCAAATGTCACAAGTAAACATGGATCGAGTAGAAAAAACTGCAGTCAAGGATCAAATATTTGGCATTAATTTAAATTCCAATGACTCTGGCTGCATCAGCGGATTCATAGGCACAGTTAAATTGATCAAAAGCAGGCAAATCCCACAACAACAAGAACCCTAAGAATTTATCATAAATATGTAACAATCCAGAGCTTATGAATCAAAATCTGCAAATAGATATTCGAAATCCAACAAATCAACTATCAATTCGATTTCCAGTAGAATGAGGTCAAATCACGAGAAAGGGAAAATCTAAATAGACCTACAGGCTTTTGGTAGAAATGGAAAAGAGAAGGTCCGAGAAACTTCTTCCGTTTCTGGAAAACTTCATCGGCAAAAGGACCTTTATACGGCTGCGGCTGGTGATCGAACGGGGGAAGCTGCGGCGGAGCATCGGGAAAGGAAGGAGAAGTAGAGAAACCAGCGCGGAGGAAAGAGATCGCACGGCGATGATGAATACCTGAAGAATTCGTACTTCTATCAATGGCTCTCTTCAGGAGTTGCTTCAGTATCGCCATTTTTAGAAAGATAATGACTAAAGTTAGTCAAATCACAGTAGATGTATATATTTAGAGCAAAAACTAGTATGAGATACTCAAAAACTAGTATCTTACCAATATTTTAATTAAAAAAATTTACACATAGAAGAAGAGTTTCTTAATTTTTTTGGATAGTTTCTTAAATAAGAAACTCTTCTAATCATCTCTCTTCCTTTTTTATTTTTTTAATATTATAAAAGGTTAAGAAACTCTCTAAATCCTCCCAATGATGATCTTATACTACTGTGGTAGTAAGTAAGATTAATACTAAGCTAATGAGTGATTAGTGCTTAGTTAATTAAGGATTAGAGAATCCAATGATTTTACGAAATGATGACGTGTAATTAGGAATCTCTAATAAAGCACTAGATTCATGTTTATTGGATTTCTCTATTTACTGACCTGACACAAATCACTGTCTGATTATTCTCTAGTTATGTAATGACGTGTCACTGACTAGAGGCGGAGTATCCAAACCAAGAACTATCCTCAAAATACGCTAATTTAAAATATATAATTAAAACGCATGTGGTATTTAATCTAGTAATTAATCTTAATACATTAAAAGTAAACGTGCATACACAACCAATGATCGAATCTTACTGCTTATAAAATTTATATAAAAATTTGGCTAATGAATTAGCCTTTTATAGACATATTAATATTGTCGCTAACAAAAAAAATTATATAATTTTAACTTTTAATGATATGATTTGACCTTTTCATATAGTAGCAAATAGAAAAATCTGAATAATAGAACCAATCAATATTATAGAAATCATACCAAACGTACCATTATTAGTGTAAAGACAGAAAAATTAAACATTTTATTTTATTTTTTTGATAAAGATTAGGTCTGCTAACTAATAATGGTGCATTTGTTATGTAAGCATTTGAGTGTTATCTCTTACGGATCAAAAAAAAAAAAAATTATATTTTTATTCGAAATTTTTTATTAGTCATAATAAGTCATCCATCACAATTTTGGTGATGGAAAAACAAAATCAAATCCGGTTTCAATATCCTGAAGGGAACCCTCCTTTCCTTGGATCACTAACCGCTACAAGTTTTCCATTGGAGTCTTCAACTATGAACTGAGAAATCGTCCCTCCGGCTATTGGCCTTAGGACATGACCTTTCTTCTCCAACACATCTCTTGTCTCTTTAGGAATCTCGAAATGGTCATTATACACTGTTGTCCAATTCTCATACGTAGCTTTGTTCGGAATCAGCTGGTGGTAGATTCTTGGAGCTTCAACAGAAGCGAGAGGATCCATGTTGAGGAAGAAATGATTTAAGTAAACTTCAGTTGTACCGGCTATGATGTACATTCCTCCACTCGCACCTAATGCTGCTTTTACTTTACCATCCTGTGTACACCAAAAAACCATAGGTTAGAACCCTAGATTTCGAGTAACTTGTGGCACATGAGTTAGGGTTTTTTCTTTTTTCATGCCTTGAGTACAATGGTTGGAGTCATAGAGGACAAAGGTCGTTTCCCGGGACGGATGAAGTTAGCTGGTGACGGTGGCGGTTGTGGAAAATCTAGAGAATCGCTGGCTTTCGAAGGAATTGGGATTGAGAAATCATCCATTTCGTTGTTCAGAACGATTCCAGTGCTAGGAGACAACATTCTTGCTCCAAAGTAACCATTTATGGTAGTAGTCATTGAAACTGCATTTCTCTCGGAATCTATTATAGACAAATGGCTCGTTCCGTGATCTTTGATCTGGTTCCATCTATAAGTAATTGGAGAAAGAATGATTAATAAGATAAGAAATCTGCAATCTTTAACGAATTGAAGATAAACTTACTTGCCACCGTAATATTTTGGATCAAAGGTTTTGTCATCGTTTATCTTGCTCTTCAAGGATCGTGCAAACTTTGGAGATAACATATCTGAAACAACCTGAGTAACATTGGGGACAAAATCTGGATCTCCGAGATTCATTCTAACCGCAAATGCATGTTTGAGAGCCTCAACTAGTCGGTGAACACCGAGAGGGCCAGAAACACCAGAGGGAATATCGTATTGAGTAAGAATATTCAAAATCTGCAGCAGAAGAAACATGAAGTTAGGTCTGATCATGAAATGTGAAGGATTTGGTATAAGAACTGAAACTTACAAGCATCATTGAAGGGCCACCAGATGAAGGAGGAGGCATACCAAGTAGTCTGTATCCGAGAATATCTGCAGATAATGGTTCTGTAACCTTAACTTTGTAACTCTGCAGATCTTTCAAAGTCACTATCCCACCCAATTTTTGTATATCATTCACTAAGTTAACCCCAATGGTTCCATTGTAAAACGCTTTTGGACCGTATTCAGCGATTTGACTCAACGTAAAAGCCAATTTTGGGTTATGCACAATCGTCCCTGGTTTCTTAAGCTCTCCATTTGAAACAAATAGATCAGAGAGACCTTTGTCTGCTAAAATATCGCTTCTAGTTGCATTCATTTGCATATGGATATACTTTGAGAGCTTGAATCCTTCAGCTGCAAGTTTCTGTGCAGGATTCACTAACTGCTTCCATGGTAGCTTCCCATGTTGTTTCCAAGCCGTGTACAAACCTGAAACTTCCCCTGGTACACCTACTGATAAAGCTCCTTTCTGCTTTAGTTCAACATTGCCTTTATACATGTCCTACAAGACAAAACACAACCAATATATTGTCTTCAATTCAAAAACTGTACGTTATCCAAAATGCTTATACAAAACGTTTTACCTCAGTGGCTTTGAGAGGAGCGACTTCTCTAGAATCATAAGCTATTTCTTTGCCATTAGCAAGTTTGATTACTGCAAACGCTCCACCACCAAGACCACTAGATGCTGAACTCACAACACCTAAACAAAGAGCAGCAGCCACAGACGCATCAATCGCGTTTCCACCTTTACGAAGAACTATTGCTCCGATTTCAGAACACCGTCCATCGTCCGTCGCAACCGCACCATGAGACGTAACAATACTATGCTGTTTCTTCTGAGCCGCAGCGTTTTGGAGAAACGCAATGAGAAGAAGAACTATTGTCGCAGTTCGAACTAGCCACATTGCTACGATATATCTATGGAGAATGAAACAAGAGATTAATCACAGAACGTAACATACAGATTCGTTTAACAAGTAACTTACGATATATTTGTGAATGTCTCTTTTCTAAGAAGGCCTTGTCTTCTTTCTTCTTCGAAGAGATAAGTTTGTTCAGAAGAATATATAAAGACTTTCTGATCAAAGTCTCAGTTCAGTTCTTATGGAAGGTTAATTATGAATATCAACATCCTTACTTTTGGTCAATGTTTATAAATTTATGAGGTAATCTTTTAGTAATTAATAATTATCCTTCTTTAAATCTCATATCAAAATAAATATATATACATATGAAGAGATCTTAACTTGACCAAAAAAAGAAGAAAAAAGAGATCTTTATTGATTCAGGACAATTGCCACATTTATAAATTTATGATCTTTCATACTTATGAAAGTCTTTTAATAAATTACTTTTTGAGTTTTGATAATAAAATCAATTATTAAAAAAAATGCCAATTATTCATCACATGTGCTATGCAAATCCAATCTCAATATCCTGAAGGGAACCCTCCTTTTCTAGGATCACTTACGGCCACAAGCTCACTCCTTCCACCAGAATTTAGACCAGAACCTTGAACTATGAATTGAGCAATGGTCCCTCCAGCGACCGGCGTTAGGACATGACCTTTCTTCTCCAACACATCTCTTGTCTCTTTAGGAATCTCGAAATGATCATTGAATACTGTCGTCCAATTCTCATACGAAACTCTGTTTGGTATCAGCTGAAGTTGACATCAAAAGCAAATTTAGTTACGAAACAAAGAAGCAGGAAAAACTCTGTTTTGAGTTAAGGAAACAAATAAGGACCTGATGGTAGATTCTTGGAGCTAAGACCGAAGCTAGAGGATCCATGTTGAGGAAAAAATGATTTAAGAAGACTTCTGTTGTTCCTGCAATGATGTTAGCTCCTCCACTCGCACCCACTGCGGCTTTTACTTTACCGTCCTAAGTAAACAAAACAGTCTTATAGAACCCTAACTGAGACTTTCGTGTAAAGCAAGTAATAGAGTTTTGTTTGTTGGGTGGCTTACCTTGAGGACAATGGTGGGTGTCATAGAGGATAAAGGTCTTTTTCCAGGACGGATGAAGTTAGCTGGAGCTGGTGGTGGAACATCTAAGTTACTGTTGGATTTCATTGGAATCGAGAAATCATCCATTTCATTGTTCAAAACGATTCCGGTGCTTGGAGATACCATCAATGCTCCAAAGTAACCATTTACTGTACTCGTCATTGAAACAGCATTCCTCTCGTGGTCTATGACTGATAAATGGCTTGTCCCGTGGTCGTCAATCTGATTCCATCTACCTCCATAATATTTTGGATCAAAGGTTCTGTTATCGTTAATCTTTCTCTTCAAGTCTTGTGCAAACTTTGGTGACAACATATCTGAAACAACCTTAGTAATATCAACGAAATCTGGATCTCCTAAGTTCATTCTAACTGCAAATGCGTGTTTCAAAGCCTCGATTAGTCGATGAACTCCAAGAGGCCCTGAAACACCTGATGGAATTCCATACTTAGAAAGAATGTTCAAAACCTGAAACACACAAAAAAAAACTCCATAAGAACCGTTAGTAAGCTTGACAAAGAAGTGACATTGAAGTCAAAAAACAGAACTTACAAGCATCATTGCAGCACCACCAGATGAAGGAGGAGGCATACCAAGTAGTCTGTATCCATGAATATCTGCAGACAATGGTTTCTTAACGTTAACTCTATAACTCTGCAAATCCTTCAAAGTTATTATCCCACCAGCTTTACGAATATCTCTTGCTAGGTTAATCCCAACTGTGCCATTATAAAACGCTTTTGGACCATACTTAGCGATTTTCCTCAGAGTTGAGGCCAATTTTGGGTTACGACATATTGTCCCTGCTTTCTTGAGTTCTCCATTGACAACAAAGAGTTTAGAGAGACCTTTGTCTGCTAAGATATCACTTCTAGTTGTGTTCATCTGCATATAAAGATACTTTGAAATCCTGAATCCTTCTGCAAGTTTTGCTGCAGGACTCACTAACTGCTTCCATGGTAGCTTTCCGTGCTGTTTCCAAGACATGAATAGACCTGCAACTTCACCTGGAACTCCTACTGATAACGCTCCCTTTCTCTTTAGATCAACATTGCCTTCGTACATATTCTACATCAAGAGAAACAACTAGGTGATTCAGAAACGTTAAGGAAAACGCTATTTCAGCTCAAGTTCCGGTTCAAAACGCCATTTATGTTCCAGATGACATTCAAAACGCTTGTTTAAAGAGGAAACTATCTATAAAAACGCTCTTTGAGCTCAAGACTAATTGTTTAAAATGCTCTGTTCTACACTAAAAGCAACGAACTAAGACCGTCTATGATACAAAAACGTTATCCAAAACGCTTATTTGAAAACGCACGATTTAATTAGAGGGAAAAAGAGACATAATTACTAAAAATGTGTTACCTCAGTGGCGGTTAGAGGAGCGGTTTCTCTAGAATCATAAGCAATTTCTTTACCACCAGCTATTTTTATGACTGTAAACGCACCACCACCTATACCGCTAGACGCTGGACTAACAACGCCTAAACAAAACGCAGCAGCCACAGACACATCAATTGCGTTTCCTCCTCGACGAAGAACATTCATTCCAATTACAGAACACCGTCCATCGTCAGTCGCAACCGCACCTCGAGACTTAACAATACTTTGCTGTCGTTTCTGAGCCGTAGCGTTTTGTAGAAACGCGATTAGTAGAAGAACGATCGTCGCTATTCGAACCAGCGACATTGCTAACTATTGACGAAAAAATGAAACCTGAAATATCAATACAAAGATCTTTCACGTTTCAACAACAACAGATTTGTTTACAACAAATTAAGAGAAATTCCTCGAAGTTTCTCAGATATTGAAAATGAAGATTTGTCAAACGATTTAAATCATGTAAATCGGCTCACGCGTACACGCAAAAGCTCAAAAGCCACCCGAGAAGGACTTTATATTAGTGTCTTGACCAAAGAAAAAAAAAAAACAGAGAAGCTCAAAAGCATATTGACAAAAAAAAAGTAGTTTCTTATGACTCGGAACCAATATTTAGTTATTAAAATATAAATTATTTAAAATAGACAGTTGAACTAAACAACCAAAAAAAAACTTTACTTATAACATTATTGCTAGTTACAAAAGTCTTTAATTAAAATATACGTTGATTTATATTCGATTTGTACACGTTTGAAGTAATATATTTGGACCCGCACTCTCCACATGGCTATTTGATTATAGATCGATAAAATATTTCGATAAGATCTGAATTCAACTTAATTATTTAGCTAACTGTT
Organism: Lepidium aucheri; assembly: GCA_900406435.1. Taxonomy (NCBI): domain Eukaryota; kingdom Viridiplantae; phylum Streptophyta; class Magnoliopsida; order Brassicales; family Brassicaceae; genus Lepidium; species Lepidium aucheri. The sequence continues at coordinate 26,982 of OVBA01000058.1, read as the reverse complement.
ACATATGTTTAACTGAAAAGGACTCTATTCTAATTTATATATATGTGAAGTAAACTCGTGAGCATCTATTTGACTGCAATAATCGTGCCAAACTTTATAAAATCCTAAATTATTTTATTGGTCATAAAAATTAGTGCCAGTCTTCATCAAACTTTTTCATTACAGCCTCGTGGACTGTACTTTAACCTTTAGTTTCCGAAAACAAGAGTTTCTTGTTTCGTCACCACAAGGTTTGGTCCACATCTCAACTATATTGGTGTTAAAAAAAAAAAAAGAAAAAAAAAGGGCTTTATTTGTGAGCCCATGGGCTTTACTTAGACAGCCTTTTTTATTTCCCGCTCATTTAGTGGTTTATTCATTGCATTTCGCATTTCGAATTTGGGGGATTATTTTCTGTAGCAAATCCGTGTTCTAGGGTTTCGAGCTCAGAAATCTTAAGTTCGTCGAATTGATCCCGTTGTTATTTGGAAGAATCGATAATGCCGAAGCGAAAAGCAAAGAAGGATCTCAAATGCACTGAAGAAGAAGGAATTCAAAGAGAAGAGAAAAATGAAGAATTCGTTGATGAAGAAGGTATCAATTACACTCAATAGCCGACTTACAAATATGAATTGAATTTATCTGTACTGTTCGTCGTTAATATTGCTACGGATTGGAAATTTTGGATAGTTTATGATCCTTATTTTGAATCTGGTATTGGTGTATTGTTCTGGTAGTTGAAAGACAAATTGCTGCAATTAGGGCAATGCGTGATGTTGAGATTGAACAAACTTTAACTGCGTTAAGGTTACTTGGATCGTATCTTACTGAGGTACAGCTTAACATGCCTGTACTAGAGTTCTTCAAAGAGCACCTTCCGAATTTATCAATAGTTAAAAACGAAGAAACTGGGATGATTGAGTTAAAGTGGAAAGACGAAATTGGTGATCCGTTCATGGGAAATGCGAATGGCATTGACATGAATTACTCTATTCTAAAGCGCTTGTCTATGGGATTTCCTGATTTATACAGTAGAGCATCTCTTGGTGGCTACGATTTACCTGAAAACGGTAGGGATACTTAATTCGGTTCTTTTTTAGGCTAAACTAAATGGATTAGAGATTGATCTTTTGTTTTGATATTAGTCTTTAAAATTTACTCTCTCTTTTTTGTATTTGGTGGCAGTGAAAACAAGCCTGTTGGGTATTGATAACCCAAACCTGGAGAATCTCGTAAGTCTATATCTTGTCTTCATCTAATCTATTGTGGTTCCCTGGAATCTGGCTTATGCTTGTGTCTCGTAGAACTAAGGATTGCACCACAGTTTTAAATGAGTGGATTCAACTTTTTGAAAAGAACCTACTAGCTTTTTCATTTGCCTAATTGACATTGCAGGCTTTCACTAAACGGAGTAAGACATTACATAGCATTCACTTGTTTTAGTAATGCTTAGGTTACACTAAACTGTCATCTGGATTTCTTTTAGCATTGAATTTATCTTCCGCCTTTCAAATTAAGCGAGAATTGTTCAGGACTGTCGGTTTAAAACTCTAATTTGCTATTTATTTCCTGGTTCTAAGGGTTTTCAAGGGACATCTCAGAGCCAGATGCTTGCAAGCCATGATGCTTTTCAGACTCCTGGGGTATGTGTTCGTGATTGTATTGCCAATTTATGTTTCGATGTAAATATATTGTGCCTCTTAAGTAAGTCTACTCTGTTCAACCGTAATCAATTTTGAGGGTTCCTCTCTCGTTGAATTTTTCTGCTTGGTTTTGTGTATTCCTTCTATACTTTGTTTGTACGTTGATCTAAAGAGAAATTGGTTTGTGGTTTCGAAATTCATCATTAACTTTCTCTGTTGTAGAATGAGCAATGTTTGTTTCAGTGATAGATTTTGACCACACAAGTAGAGACTGTAACTGATACTTTAAAATTTTGCAGGTGAATGGGCAAAGACTCTCTTTTGGAATGACACCAAAGACTCTGAGGCTACCAAAACCAGGAGAAATGATGCTCTCTGTGCATGGCTCTCCTTTGGGTGTCTACAACCAAGAAAACAACATGGGAGCTATAACTGGTATGTTTCTAGATCTCAGTCGTTCTCTGTTCATGCTCCCTACTATGAAACCGAACCAGAATATTTGTTTCATTTGCATTAATTGATTTTGCAGAGGAAAACAGTTGAGAACTGAGAAGCTCCACAGATTCAACATTCTTCGGATTCCATAAACGACTTGTTTTGTGTATTCATTGCTACATGCTATGGAAATCAGTAGTCTCCGAAACAAAAACAAAAAAACAATGATGTTTTGTAATATATTTATATGAAACGTTTCAGCTACAATATACAAATCGATCACAAAACAGGTAAAATAGTTCTTTCTTCTCTTAGATCTTCCCATTTTATTATCTTGATTTGAAGAAGACAGTGCCTGCTCTTCTTCACTAAGCTTCCTTAATTCTTCATCCCTGGCAACTTTATCTTCTCAAGTTCTCTATATAGTTCAGACTACTGTTTTCCTCTGCAATCTTGAGAACGTCTGAAAAATCATATTCCAAACATGCTTATTCTGAAGTCGGCCGAAAAGAGTTTGGTAAGTTAGTTTCACATCTTTTGTCATGAAAATCAGTCAATTTTTTTCCATCAAGTCCTTAGCACTGTCTCGTGGTCTGCTCAAAGCAGTTGATTTCCTCTTTTCAGAATCTGAACCGGGTAATCGTGACCCGAAAACTTCAAGGGCTTCCAAGAAGAACCGCTTATTAGGTACAATTCCATCTTTCTCCATTTTCTTCATCAGCAGCTGGACATGTCCCTTCATATCTGCCTTACTATATGCCTTATATAGAAGCTTATATGTTGATGGATCTGGATGAACCTGAAAAGCACTTGCGTAATTGAAAAGCTTATCTGCTTCCATGTAAAGACCATTATGACAGTAAACTTCAAGCATAGCATTGAGTGTTGAAACCTTCAAGACCCTTTCAGATTCAACAACCTCCTCATATATTTCCCTTGCTCTGGATACAGAACCACAGTAACCATACATCATAATCATGCACTCATATGTGATGAAACTTGGCATGTAGTTCATATCATTCATCTTCTTGAAAACCCATTCAGCCTTATCTTTCAGACGAGCTTTCCCGTAATTCATAATCATTGAATTGAATGTAGGTAATGTTGGCTTCTCCTTGGACCGCATCAAACTCTTGAACGTCTGCTCCATCTTCTCAAACTCTTGCTTCTTACCATACGAGTCAATAAGCAAGTTAAAGGTGATGATATCTGGCTTACACTCGTTACTCCTCAAACGAGTAAGCACAGATTCCATCTCTTTAATCATCCCAATTTTCCCATATGCATCCATAACACCATTAAAGGTATAGATGTCCGGAGAAACCGGACTCATATCCAAGTCTTTAAACAGAGCATTAACTTCATCTACTTTACCAGACTGAGCAAAAGCCCTCAACAAGATATTATAAGTCACAACATTGGGTTGACACCGTTCCATTCCTTTCATTTTGTCGAAGTATCCACGAGCTTTCTCCAAAGCTTTAGCCTTATCTCGTGTATGAAGATGAGCTGTTATAAGGGCATTGTAAACAGAAGCATCAGGACGACAACCACTGTTTTTCATCTCTGAAAACAACCACATTGCCATTCGGGTTTGACCTTTCTTCCCCATTACAGATATCAATTTCGAGTACACTCCATTATCTGCAATATACCACCTTTGTTTCTGCATCCACCTGAATACCTAAAGAAGAATACCATGATATAGTGTTCTCAATGGACCATTACTAACCACTAACACAAAGCTGAAGCTTCAAAATTGGGAATACTCAGAATCTAACATAAGAAGGAGAAGAAGCAAAACCTCAAGGCATTGCAGCCACTTATCGCTTTTCCCAAGCTCTTCAAAGAGAAGGAAACAATGTTCACATCTTACGACTTTCACATACTTGTCAAGAGTCTTCACTAGTGGCTCTCTATCACTGATCCTCGACATCAGACTCCTAACAAGAACTCTATCTTCTCTATCGGCACTTTCTCTCTCGGCAAGTTTTCTCCTTGACGAAATCATACCGCAGGTTATTGTTGTTGTCGACCTCCTCGCGCCAATGGGTTTCATTGAGAAGCGAAGCCGTTTGTGTTCAGTTTCTTGAGAATACGAAGAGATGAAATCGGAGAATCTAAGTGACGAAGGTGACGATGTCAACATTCTCTGGTCTTGAGGACGAGGAAGATTTTTCCCCTAATCCTTTAATAAGGACTACGAATTTACAGATAGCGAGAAAAAAGGGGAAAAAAAAAGTATTGAGGTACATTCATAGAAAGCAGAAAAATAATGGGGGTTTTCTGTAAATAAAAAAAATTAAGGATCAAATTTTCGGGATTTTGAACCCGACGTGAATCGAACACGCAACCTTCTGATCTGGAGTCAGACGCGCTACCATTGCGCCACGGATCCTGTTAAGCATTAGCTTCATTATTTTGTTTATTTTATTATCATGTTATCAAAAAATATTAACTCCATCATAGCAAGCTTAAAATTTGAAATAAATTTTATATAGTTCTTTAGAAAAGAACAATTTCTTTTTGCATATATACCTTCGATTTTCACCATATCGTGACCACCATTGAAATCGCTAATTAACATTTTTTAAATAGAAAATCAACAATCAAACCAATCAAAGAGCATCGTTTGATCATGTTCACATAAAATCTAAAAATAATTTGATCATGTACATTTTATTAACCCACTAAAATTTAAAAATAAAATTCAAATAAGGTTTAGAAAACAATATATTACAATATAAACACGAGCTTAAAATTTTAAATGAGCACAAATATTAGAAGAGATGCTTGATAGAAAATCCAGTTTCCTGAAATGCTTATTCAGGTCTTCAGCTATATTTAGTCATCGTCTTAATATTTTTGACTGCTTGTAGTCATTGTGGATTTGTAGAACAAGGAACAGAAGAATATTTCCAGGTAATGTCTCGGATCTACGAGATAACCTCCAAAAAGAAAATATCATGCGTGTATGATGGATCTGCTTGGTAGAAACAGAAAATTTGCATTTTGTATTGTTTCGTTTGTTCTCATTCTTGAACATTTGTGCTCTCCTCGTGAGAAAGTTTTGATAAAGCTTAAAAGCAACGAAAAAAAGTACCGAGCATAAACATCTTTCAGATGAAAAGCACTGTGTCAAACATAAGAATCTTTTAGATGAAACAATGACCGAGAAAACTCAATAATTGGGACTGACATATACAAGCTCTGTCACGAAAACAAGTTCTATTTATCTTCTGGGTTTAGAAACACAAAGGTTAAAATTCTGGATATAAATTACCCAAAAATCAAACTTAAATAAAAACAATGATCAGATTGTGTTAAGATTCAACTCAGTCTCAACTGCTGCAATTCCATACTCAAACGTTTGGTTAAGTCGAGTAGCCAATATTCCACTTAGACACTGGAACAATTCATGACCGAGTCCCAGAGTTACTACTTTCTTAAGTATATACCAAAGTACAGTAGAGGATAAAGTTTGTTCATCTACGTAAATGTTCATACTGGCAGAGAAACAGCTTCAATGTAGTTCGCCATTGACATCGAATCATCAAAGATCATCAAGTGCACAAGGTCCATGGAAAATATTCATTTTCTAAAGCTATTCTTAAGTTGATAAATAAAATTAAAATATGGAATGAAATGTAATTACCAAAAATATAGGATAAGCAAAGGAATATATGGTGAAAAAAAGTTTAATAAAAAACAAAGGAATCTTAGTTTTTCTTTGATTTTTTCAAGTAATTAGCATTCATTACAACATGCCAAAAATTACATGTAACGTTATTGATAAAAGTTATTTATTTTTCAATAACGTAACAATGAGAATTATTTAGACTATATAAATATTAAAGGCATAATTCAATTTCACACATTTAAAAAAGAGTATTTACTCTACTTAATTGAAAATTTTCTATAATCATGTTTTCTAAAATAATTATCAAAATAATTAATAATTAACTAACTGAAAGAGTTAAAAGTTCAAATATATCATATTATTTCTTTTTTATAAAATGGTTTGCTTATAAAATCACATGAAAATGAATGAAGTGAGCAATTTCTGTACAAATGATCTAATTAAACCAACAAAAACCTATTATATGCATAGTTTAAGTTCAGGTGCGTTTTCACATAATGCAATCTCAAGCAACGCAATTTAAAAACTCAAACAAAGCATCATAGAATAAATTTAATCATAACAAATTGTAATGTACTTTTACGAAGTGGTTTTACAGCAACGCCTACACTAACAACTAGTATAATACCAATTTTTAAATATATATTTTTTCCAGCACTTCTAAGATTTTGTGAAGTATTTTATCTCGAACCATTGATCCGACGACACAACGAATCTCAACCGGACTGTGAAATTTCAACTTCCCCAAAGCTTCTTCAATGGCTGGTTTTACATTGATTGCATTCATTTTCCATTCTTTCTGTAAGGACATATTCTCATAGTCCCAGTTTATTAAAATTCTTCTTTCATCCATGAAGAAAGTGAAAAACATATTAACCTACCGATGAAAAAATGTGTCGAATTGAAACTTAATTATATCAAATATATATATAATTCTTCTATATGTTATATAAATTTAATTATATCAAAACATATATATATATATATAATGTACTTAATTGATCTTGATAGTGTAATGAAATTGGTAATATTAATATAATTATCATTATATTATTTTATTTTTTGAAACACAATTATTATTATATTATTTATGTTATGAAATATTGTGATAGTAATATAAAATTATATTGAAACGTAGTAAGTCAATCAATATCGAATTTGTATATTTAAGTCTTAAAGTAGTTATCAAGTGATATGTGTAATTAATAAAGTAATTTTGTTTGTTGGAGACAAGAATGAATTTGCTAATAATTACATGGAAGTAAAATGATCTCCCAAATAGATTCAATCAAGTAAATCCAAGACATGATGCATCGAACTTGTCATTTAATTTCTTGGCAAAAATATACAACTAAAGAATATAATAAAACACAGTATTACAAAAAAAACTAATTATAGTTTTTATATGTCATTTGTTTTGTACCGTTAAGTAAAAAAAAAAATTATATCTAACTATTACAAATGTTGTTAACTTGATTCGAGCTAAAGGTAATATATATTTTATATAGAATAAGCTATAACAAGATGCTAGTAAAACTACTTTAAATTTTAGCTGATTAGGATAAAACAAATAAATATGTTTGAAAGTAATCGATTTTACAGATACTGAAGAAAGAAGTATTGGGGTACATTCATATAAATACAAAAATAATGGGGCTTTTTGTGAGCAAAAAAATTAAGGATCAAAGTTCTGGAGTTTGAACCCGACGTGAATCGAACACGCAACCTTCTGATCTGGAGTCAGACGCGCTACCATTACGCCACGGATCCTGTGAAACTTAATCTTCATTAATTTACTTATTAATTATAATTATGTTACCAAAGATCTATTAAGCTCTATATATAGCAAGCTTAGAAAATAACAATTTTTGTTTACAAATATAGCTTCGATTTTCACCTTATTGTGAACTCCACTGAAATCGCTCATTAATTTTTCAGAAATAGAAAATTAACAAAACAATTTTTAGAAAGAAAAACAATATCAAAATAAGGTTTGATACGAAGAAAAAAAATCAATTAAAAAAGAGGTGAAAAAAAAAACATTTCTACAAGAACGTTTGGTTCATTAGTCGTCGGTCGTTGAAGATAGAAGTTCTTCTTCTTCTTCTTTCTTCTTCGTACACGATCGTCGTCTAATGGCAGTAAGTTCTTCTACTTCCTCCTCACCACAATCTTCAGCTATCACGACAACAACACCACGTCAACATCTTCTTATCGAACCACCAGCTTCAAAGAAGAAGAAAAACAAAACACATGTCTTCAGAGTTTTACGAACCGTGTTTCGTTCTTTTCCAATCTTTACAACACCATCTATAGCTTGCAAAATCCCGGTTATTCATCCAGACCCGGAGCTAAACCACAACACTTCAAAAATCACCGGAACGTTATTCGGATATCGTAAAGGTCGAGTAAGTCTTTCGATTCAAGAGAACCCTAAATGTTTACCTTATTTAGTCGTAGAACTTGCCATGCAAACAACAACGTTGCAAAAAGAGCTAAGCTCTGGATTAGTGAGAATCGCTCTCGAGACTGAGAAACAGCCTAAAGGTAAGGTTGAGAAGAAGTCTATGGATATTTTAGATGAACCATTGTGGACAATGTATTCTAAAGGAGAGAAAACTGGTTATGGTGTGAGACGAGAACCTAATGAAGAAGATCTTAATGTTATGGAGTTGTTAAGGCCTGTGTCTATGGGAGCTGGAGTTTTGCCTGGATATTTGGATCCTGATGGTGATATGACGTATATGAGAGCTTATTTTGAGAGGGTTATTGGTTCTAAAGATTCAGAGACTTATTATATGTTGAGTCCTGAAGGGAATAATGGTCCTGAACTTAGCTTTTTCTTTGTCAGAATTTGATTTCACTTTTATGGTTAAAATCAATGTAAAAGCCCCGAGATGCGGCGGTTGATGTTGTATATTATTTTAGAAAAATTAATAAGACATTAAAAGTCCATGAAATTATGCCGTGTTTTTTTCGTTTTGGTGGTTAGTATTATCCGATTAATGACTCTGACGTTAGGGTTTGAAAAAGATTTTAAACTATTGATTGGATCTTATCGATCTAATTGTTGATAACAAAAAGATAGATGAAATTATATACAAAGACTGAAATAGATGATTTATGAGATCTATTTATTAATAGATACAATTATACAGGTACATACATAGCTTAAGAAGCAATTTCAGAAGTATGACTTAGAGTTTCTTCAGAAGAGTTCTATCGACCTTTAGCTTTCCCTGATGTACTTGGTTTTACATAACCCTTGAGCTTGATGATGACTTTATGATCCAAAATTCCTTCTATTTCTATTCCAACAAAACAAAGCTTTAATACAAGTTTTAAGAAATAGAGAACATATATAATCGAGAGATTCATAAATAGAAGCTTACTTGTATTGAGCGATTCATAATCGTATGGTAATCCAAAAAAGATTGTGGTTAATGACGCGATGAACAAGAAGAGAAAAAACAAAGTTATTAACCCAACCAAAATCATTTTTTCACATGTATTAATTGTATTAGCTCTTTTTTTTTGTTGTATTGTATTAGCTCTTTAAGTTATAAATTTTGTAAGTGTAGAGTGTTGTGAATTTATACTTAGAGAAAGCGAGTTAAGGTTAGGTGAGTTACGTCGTTACTTGGTAGATATATTTTACGAAACATTTTAATTTATATTTAATCTATTCTTTTTTTAACAATGTTATCTTGATTTTTGAGTTGACTGTCTTGTGTGATCGGAATTAGTCCAACTTCTATTTTATACTCTATAATAATTTATATACGTCAATGTTTATAACAAGTGGAAGTGTGGAACTACAAAAAGACCAAAGTTACGGTCTCGTGTGTTTTAGTTGACATTGTTTCCATGCACCCACTCAAACTAGGCCACGTGTCATTAACCCGTGTAAAATGTATTTGGCCTGGTCAAACAGTTGTGTTAATATCACTATCTCGTGAAGAGATTGAATTGATATATTCAAAAAAACATGGCTTGATTTGTTCTAGCAACGATAGTTAAGATCAATCTTTAGGTTTCAACTAACGTTAGTCTGAACAAGAGAAGACGTTAGTCACGTTATCAATGGTATCTTCACCAATCACGAATCTGTTTCTTCCTGATGACATACTTTTGAGCTCTCTCAGTCGTGGTGATTTTCTGGGATAAGATTGTGACTTCTAATGGAAAGAAGAACAAGATCATCGGGTGTGCGAGCCCTTTGATTAAACAAAACCAAGAGATTAAACATTTGATTTATATGATTTTGGAGAAGACAAAAGAAGACAATGTGATAAAACAGTTAATCATTTACATACAACACTCAAAATTTGGCACAAGATGACAACATGGGAGTGCTTAACTTTGTGGGGAAACATAACTTTCTGGAACTAGAGGCTACCGTCTTCTTTGTCTAAATAGCTCCGAACTTGCTCAAAGGCCTGATAGTGAATTATGTGGTTGAGCTTCTAGACACAAACATACCTGGACAGGAACAGAGAGATTCTGAGACTTACCTCAGCAGCGATTTCAGCTGGTGTAAGGTCCGAGACGTTTCTATAACCAAGCTTCAATGTAATATCTGAACAATTCGAGAAAACTAGTCACAAATAAATATGGCTGAGATTGTATAAGCTAGAGAACATGAAAGGTGGAAAGGACCATACTCTCCAAGGAAACTCGCGCACTGGCATTAGTGTATGCTTCACCACGTGCATCCCAAATCATTGAAAGACGGTTTAAAGCCTGTGTGAAGTCACAAACAATCAAAACCACAGAGAAAGATGGATTCTTTTTTACTTAACAATGGTAGTACTACCGCTCTGTATGTGTCCTCTGACTCATCATCATCATGTAACAATGGTCTTGAATTAGTTCCTACAGCAGCAATTCTATGTGCTAAGGCTTCTAGAGGAACGTCAAGCCAAATGCTGATACCTTTATGCATATACTTCCTGAATTAAAAATTGGACACAATATTACCAAATGATCAGAGTTTGATATCATCTATTGAATGAGAAGAAAACACACCAATTGATAGGTCTTATTACTGCACCTCCCCCGGTTGAAACAACAACTTGACGGTACATCAAAGAGAGTTTCTTTAAAGCTTCAGTCTGGAAACAGAACATGTGGTGAAATTCGCAACTAGACTAAATAGAGAAAGACTGACAAAGAGCTCAACACACTGGGATCTAGGGGAAGAAGTGCACAAAACCAACCTCTTTTTCTCTGAAGACACCCTCACCAAAATGCTCAAAAATCTCAGCTACAGATGTTCCGTTCATTGCCTGCTCGATCAAAGTATCACTGGCACATTTACATGGCAATGTTAAAGCTCAGCTAAAGTTTAATAGACACACAGTTAAAAATAGGCAAATAATATACCAGTCAAAGAATGTATAACCAAGTGCTCTTGCCATAATCTTTCCTACTGTGGTCTTCCCAGAACCCATCATTCCTAACACATTCAAAGGAACCGTCAATTACCAGAAAGCACGAAAAGCTAAATGATACTCAAAGGATGAGACAAAGAAACTGACCAACAAGATACATAGATCGTCCTTTTAAATATGGTTTAACCTCTTCAGCTTTTCTCTGCAAAAGCTAATGTAATCCACTGGCAACATAAGATTTATAAAGAAAAAACAGGTAGAAGATAACCCAATTCACTAAAGATTGAAAAATTCAATGTCTTAGAAGAGCATCAACTTGCCTTTAAAATCTGTTCTTCATCAACTGGAGAATGAATAAGACTTCCAGTTTCCAACAATGCTACAAAATCAATACATGGAAACTTGTCATCAAATAGATAAAGTTGAATCACATCGTAAGATTCATGCTAATTTCGTTCGAACCTGACGAGTTCTTATCAGAAACTGATATTTGCTGATAATCCCTCCTTTTCTCATAAGCTAAAGCAAGAACTCTAAACCTTTTATCTTCCTTAACTCGCTGTGTATAGCTCAGTGAACCACAAGGCTTCCCATTAAAATTTCTCCAATCAATCAATGATGAGTACTGTAACCTCTGAACAGTTGCTGCTTCCATATTGTGGAAATGCACAATGCAAGAATCTGCAAAAATCTATCAGATTCAGTGTTCTTTACAAAGTATCAACAACTCATTTTCAAGGTCAAATTACATTAATGAAACCCTTTCCTTTAAGCTACCAGAAATGGATTTTAAAACAAAAACACACAATTTTCTGGGAAAGTAATGAACTTTCATCTGGAATTAAGCTAATTGCAGCCAAAACTAAACTCCGTGAATATAACATTAAGAACAAAATGAAATTAAGGGGTAACTACTCCAAATTCTGCATAAACAATAAATGCAAAGACCAACAAAATCGGAGAATGAAGAATGTATAAAGCGTTCACCTTCTTCACGACGGCGGAGCAAGACTCGAGAGGCAGAGACTCCCTCTCTCTCTCTCCCTTCACTTTACAAGTTTTTCTTATTATATTATTTATTAGTGTAAATGAGTCGTCAGATTTATAATCTAACAAAAATATGTGTAAGAGGGCTGGTGAGATTCGTACATTATTTGTTAATTTCATGCCAAGTCAATAATCAAATATTAAATTTATCATAAATCAATGCATATAAACCTTTAAATATTAAAAAGCTTTGTAATTTCGGGTGTAATCAATGAGAGTAAAAAAAAATTATCATTTTTTAATCAAAACAACAAAATATAAATTTACCAAAAAAATAAAAGTCTAATAAAAAATTATTAATGGAAAAAGTGTAACATGTGTGAAAAATATAAATATTCAGAAGATGTAAATATTTAGTAGGTGAAACGTGGAACTAATAAAACTGATACCGTTATAGTTTCCGACTTTTATCATTTCAATGTTTGGTACTATAACTGTCTCCCGTTTTACCAGACCATTTCTTTGTTTATAAACAAAAACGGCACGATGTTTAATTACGAAATAGTTTCTAAATGATCGTGAACGTAGGCACTGTTCTTTTCTCTGAGTAGGATGAGAAGCCATGTCAGTTGGCGTAAAGTGCAAGAAAGGATATGTTTTTACTCTTCGTCTGCTTCAAGTCTCTTGGAATTTCTGAACGTAGATTTTCCGTCTACAATAAAAACCCGAGGAAGACGCGAATTTGCCCGTCTCTTGCAGTTGCGTGCGTCAGATGATAGGCTGCTCTATCACAATGTAGTTCATGGTCAGATCATTGTTTCTGGTTTTGTATCAGATACGTATTTAAACAATATTTTGATGAATTTGTACTCAAAAAGTCGTGGTATGAGTTGTGCACGTAAGGTGTTCGAGAAAATGTCTGAAAGAAATTTGGTTAGTTGGTCTACCATGGTTTCAGCTTGCAATCAGCATGGGTTTTATGAGGAGTCATTGGTTGTTTTCTTAGAATTCTGGAGAACTAGGAAAAACAGTCCGAACGAATATATTTTGTCGAGTTTGATCCAAGCTTGCTCAGTATTAGATGGTATTAGACGTTTAGTAGTGTTTCAATTGCAAAGTTTTCTTGTAAAGAGTGGGTTTGATAAGGATGTTTATGTCGGTACTTTGTTGATTGATTTTTATTTGAAGGAAGGTAATATCGATTATGCAAGGCTTGTGTTTGATGCTTTACCAGAGAAATCTACAGTGACTTGGACAACAATGATCAGTGGGTGTATAAAAATGGGAAGAAGCAACGTTTCATTAGAGCTGTTCTATCAACTAATGGAAGGAAAGATTGTTCCAGATGGTTACATCCTTTCCACGGTGCTAAATGCGTGTTCAATACTTGCGTTACTTGAAGGCGGGAAGCAGATCCATGCCCACATCTTAAGATATGGACATGAGATGGATGCCTCGCTGATGAATGTGCTTATAGATTCTTATGTGAAGTGTGGCAGAGTAGTAGTTGCTCGTAAGCTTTTTGATGGAATGCCGAATAAAGACATCATTTCCTGGACCACATTGCTGTCTGGTTATAAGCAAAACTCTTTTCATGAAGAAGCCATGGAATTGTTTTCTAGTATGTCAAAGTTTGGTTTAAAGCCGGATATATATGCTTGCTCTAGCATACTCACATCTTGTGCCTCACTTCATGCACTACAATATGGAAGACATGTTCATGCTCATATTATTAAAGCCAATCTTGGCAATGATAGCTACGTGACTAACAGTTTAATTGACATGTATGCGAAATCTGAATGTTTGACCGATGCCAGAAAAGTTTTTGATATTTTTGGTGCTGATGATGTGATTTTATTTAATGTAATGATTGAAGGTTACTCGAGAATTGGGACACAATTGGAACTACATGAAGCATTGAACATCTTTCGTGATATGAGGTTCAGATTGATTCGACCTAGCATGTTGACCTTTGTTAGCCTTCTACGCGCATCTGCTTCTTTAACAAGCTTGGGACTGAGTAAACAAATCCATGGACTGATGTTCAAATATGGGGTAAACTTTGATGTATTTGCTGGAAGTGCTTTGATTGATGTTTACTCAAGTTGCAATTGTCTCAAGGATTCTAGGCTTGTGTTTGATGAAATGAAAGAGAAAGATCTTGTTGTCTGGAACTCAATGTTTTCAGGTTATGCTCAACAATCAGAGAATGAAGAAGCCCTCAAATTGTTTTTGGAGTTACAGCTATCAAGAGAAAAACCTGACGAATTCACTTTTGCCAACATGGTTACAGCATCTGGCAACCTGGCAAGTCTTCAATTGGGCTCAGAGTTCCATTGCCAGCTTATGAAAAGAGGCTTGGAATGTAATCCATATATTACAAATGCTCTACTAGATATGTACGCTAAATGTGGAAGTCCCGAAGACGCTCATAAGGCTTTTGATTCAGCAGTTTCGAGAGATGTAGTTTGTTGGAATTCCGTCATCTCGTCTTATGCGAACCATGGGGAAGGCAGAAAAGCTCTTCAGATGCTTGAAAGAATGATGAATGAGAGTATAGAGCCTAACTATATCACCTTTGTGGGAGTTTTATCAGCGTGTAGCCATGCTGGTCTTGTAGAAGATGGACTTGAGCAATTTGAGTTAATGATTCGACTTGGAATCAAACCAGAAACTGAGCACTATGTTTGTATGGTATCTCTTTTAGGGCGAGCTGGTAGATTGAACGAAGCAAGGGAGTTAATTGAGAAAATGCCAACAAAACCAGCTGCTATAGTATGGAGGAGCTTGCTGAGTGGATGTGCAAAGAGTGGTAACATAGAGTTAGCTGAACATGCTGCTGAAATGGCTATTTCATCTGATCCAACAGACAGTGGATCGTTTACTTTGCTTTCTAATATTTACGCGTCGAAGGGCATGTGGACTGATGCAAAGAAGGTAAGAGAAAGAATGAAATTTGAAGGTCTGGTGAAAGAACCTGGACGTAGTTGGATTGAGATTAATAAAGAGGTTCATGTCTTTTTGTCCAAAGATAAGTCTCACTCCAAAGCGAATCATATTTACGAACTATTAGACGATTTGCTTGTGCAGATCAAAGGGGGTTAAAGAATCTAGTTTCTATTGAGTAGATGACTCTATTTGGTTAAAGACCAATGCAGCTAGAGTTGTCCGGAATTCATATTGGTGATCATAAATCAGAAGAGCAGTATTGCTTGTGCTTGATTGAATCACGGAAGAAAAAGATGATCTCTCTGTTAATGAATTTGCTAGGAAATGAGGCTAAGAAAGGATTATAAATGTCTTATAATCAGAAGTACTGAAGGAACAGCAAGACCACACTGTGTGACGGTCTAAATCATTTTATTATCCTAGAGTGAACCAAAGATAATGGAGCTTAGAAGTACAATGATAGTATGATAGGAGTTTGTGCCAAAGAAGAAAGAATAAGCGATGGTCAATCTCGGGAGGACTCAAATTTACTCTGGAGTTCGCTTCTACAGTTTCTTCTTATCACGTAAACGGTTTAAGTTCTAAACCGGTTTGAGGGGGAAGTTGTTATGTTATGGTATGAATTGGTTAAACGGTATTTGAATTTAGCCAATTTCAATAAAACTTAAACCAATTCTTTTAAGTTAACCAAACATAATTCTCATTCTGTTCCAATTTTGTTTTAAACCGGAAACATAATTTGGACATATATGGGCCCAAAATCTTGTTGGATCAGGCCGAGTTTTCTAGACAGTTCCGTTCTAGTTTTCTTCTCTTCAGGTGGCGAAACGAAAACCCTCGGATTCCTTTGCTTCTTCCTCGTCCGTCGTCACTTTCTAACCTCAGATTCCGGTGTTCTTCTTTTCACTTGCGCTCGCCTCTTCGCATTTGACGTTGTATACGTTAGCTCTTTTTCTTCTTTTATCGCAATCATGTCGACTATTATGCAGAAGATCAAAGAAATCGAAGATGAAGTAATTCTCGGTTTTTGATTGTTCAACTGTTCTCTGTTGATGCGTAGAACTATTAATCCGAAGTATCTCTTCTTTTTCAATTTGTTTTGAATCAATAGATGATTTATTTAATTTTAAATAATGTCGCAGATGGCTAGGACACAGAAGAATAAAGCTACTGCACATCATCTGGGTTTGTTGAAGGTAATGTTCTCCGGAGAAGTTATCGATTATGTCCAGTTAGCTGAGAATTATGGTGTTGGAATCTTCTGTAGCTTTGAGGTTGAGGTTGAGCTGTTTATGCTCATCAAATGCGAATTATTATGTGCGAATTTGGCAAATCGGTTTATAGCTGATTTGTTACTGTTTCCCTCACCATTAGATTCCTCTTTGGTTCGTATTATAGGCCAAACTTGCTAAGCTAAGGAGGGACCTTCTTGCACCACCTACTAAAGGTGGCGGTGGTGCTGGTGAAGGTTTTGATGTGACTAAGAGTGGAGATTCCAGAGTTGGACTTGTTGGGTTTCCTTCGGTTGGAAAATCCACGCTCTTAAACAAGCTGACTGGAACATTTTCCGAGGTTTGTAATTATACTAGCAAGACTGATCGAGGATAGTCTTATCTTGAATTGATGAACATAAATTGTGGAGTTAGAACTATATGTTGGCTATCGTGGTATTATCTGAAGGTACATTTACTATGTTTGTACAGGTTGCTTCATATGAGTTCACGACATTGACATGCATTCCTGGTGTTATTACATATCGTGGAGCTAAAATCCAGGTGTGTTATCTGCATCTATGTGCCTGTTGTTAATCTCTTGTCCTTTTCTTTTATCTGTGGGAGGAGAACAATGTTCTTGCGTCTTCCAATATTTCCTTGTCTTGGAAACCCAATGATGTCATTAGTTTTATGTATTCCAACTCCTAACCTACTTTTCTCTTTCCCGAGTCTCACTCTTATATGTAACACATACTTTTCTTGATCGTTTTGTGACTTTTTGGTCCTTAGTTTAAAGCTCAGAGCGACTTGTAGTGACTTATTGGATAGTTATGATAATACTATTTTCAATGTCCCCTGGGCTTGCAGTTGTTAGATCTTCCTGGTATTATTGAAGGTGCTAAAGATGGAAAAGGTAGAGGACGACAAGTAAGTCGCTCATCAATCTCTGTGTATTCATGATTTGTCTTATAGTTTGACCCTCTGTGATAGTATTTGACAGTTAACTATTTGTAGGTTATAAGTACTGCTAGGACATGCAACTGCATCTTAATAGTTCTTGATGCTATAAAACCTATAACCCACAAGCGCCTCATTGAAAAGGAGCTCGAAGGATTCGGAATAAGGTAGTGATTGCTTGTATAATAATCTTATACACCGCATATCTTTTCATTTCTGGTTGATAGTCTGACTCGATTGTGAACTAATGCTATGAAGGTTGAACAAGGAACCACCGAATCTTACATTTAGAAAAAAAGACAAAGGTGGTATCAATCTCACTTCTACAGCCACTGTCACACACCTTGACCTTGACACTGTCAAGGCGATTTGCAGTGAGTACAGAATTCACAACGCTGACATTACCCTGCGGTACGATGCAACGGCTGATGACCTCATTGATGTTATTGAGGGCAGTCGTATATATATGCCATGTATCTATGCTGTCAACAAGATTGATCAAATCACACTTGAGGAACTTGAAATTTTGGACAAACTTCCTCATTACTGTCCTATCAGGTAATTTTTTTTGTAAATGTACTGCATGATTCTCGATAAATTTATTTCCGTTTTGCATTGAGCTATAATCTTGCAGCGCGCATTTGGAGTGGAATCTTGACGGTCTTCTGGATAAGATATGGGAATACTTGGATTTAACTCGAATCTACACCAAACCAAAGGCAATGAATCCGGATTATGATGATCCCGTTATCTTATCTTCCAAGAAGAGAACCGTAGAGGACTTCTGCATCCGGATTCACAAAGATATGCTCAAACAATTCAAGTAGTAAGTAGTTTGAAACTTACTATTGTTCTGTTTTTCTGTTTAATTGTTTCTTGCTCAAGAGCATCACTCATGAGTTCTTAACTTATGACCTCCTGATGCAGCGCTTTGGTTTGGGGTTCAAGTGCCAAACACAAGCCACAGAGAGTTGGAAAGGTCAGTCTACTAGCAAATTTAGTAAAATTAGCGGAGACTTGCATATTTTACTATCACTAGCACTCTTGGGATGGGACAATAGCTTGTTAACTGATTTGACCTAGCCTTGTTTTGATCGGGGCAATTCGTTTTGGTTTTGGAAAAAAGATCATTAGGTCCGATCCAAATAAAACCAACATTCTCTTACTGGGTTAAAACCCATCAAATCAAATTGTTTTGGCGTTGTTTTAAGGGTTAACGATGACTGATGTGGTGAACCATGTATCAGTGGCCTGAACCCTAAAAATCAGAATCAGATATTTCTTTTGGGGGTTTTAAATTGTAAATTATGCTTTGGTAAATCCATTGCAATATCCCTGACTAACTATTGCTGTCTTGGTATCGTGTTCATATGTATGGAAACACCTCAGGAACATGAGCTCGAGGACGAAGATGTCGTTCAGATTGTTAAAAAGATATGAGATCACAATAGAAAGAAGGTTAGGATCTTCTGGTTTCTTATCTTTTGTACTGTATTATATCAAGAGAAAATCTGTGTCTCCATCTCTTTTATTTTGTCTTGTTTTCCATTTATAGCATATGATTCAAGTTTGTCGGAATACCTCAGCTTATATATGGTTTTAGCTAGCTGTTTTTTTGTACGAAACTTGACTATTTTGGGATTAGCAGTTGAGAAATATAATCTAATCGATTTGGGTTTAAGTGAAAGATGATTCATTTTATTTCATGTATTAGTAGAAAACCTGTAAGCTTCCTTAATGTTAGTGACCAGGTCTTACCATCTCTGATAGTTGTCTTAATGTTTCCTTCTATAACCATATCGTTACCAATAAATGAGTACCATTCGTAGTATAGTACAACGTTTAGTCATGTGTACAACGTTTAGTCATCCCTCGACTTAATCACTTGTCCTGGTAAGCAATTAGCTATGACTCTAATGAAAACCGTAGTCATGGAGTTATTACAAAACTATGATATTAAGGTTATCAAAGGACAGAAGATTGAGCCAGATCCTGGTCTTATTTTGTACACGAAGCATGGGCTTAGAGTCACAATTACTAAGAGATGTTCGTCTTAATCAATCATTTTTCCGTTGTATCAATACGTATCGCAAAATAATGTATGAACAATGACTGAGAAATAAATGTCACATCAGAAGTCTTTACGCTAATCCAGCTCATCCTATAATGGCTTCAATACTCATAATTACGTAGCTGATAACGTTAGAAACGATCTATAACACATGTTTCATAATAATATTAGAAAAGTTAGGCGTATTGGTAATTTAATACATGTTTCTAATCTTGTATGTGTACATTAATTGTGCCTTGCAGTGTGTGCAATGTAAGAAACAATGTCATTGATTGTTACTTCGTTCAGCTAAGTTACATCCTTATCAAGTTACCTCTTTGATTCAGTTAATTATTAATCAAGTAAACTCTTCATGTGAGTTATTTGCGCTGGATGTTATTAGTTGTGATACGTGTTATAGACACTACTACTCGCCGTTAATCAGACTCAAATGTGATATTATGTCTGCATAAATCAAGCTCTTTCATGAGCTCCTTTTGTACCCAAAATCATTTTTTTCATCAAATGGCTTCAATCGGGTTATTTGAAGCGTTTATAGCTTTATTTTTCCTTCTCATTTTCAATACCTTGCTCTTTAAGAAACCTCATGACCGGTTCCTTAGAAACTGGCCGGTTCTCGGGATGGCT
Source organism: Lepidium aucheri (assembly GCA_900406435.1). NCBI lineage: Eukaryota > Viridiplantae > Streptophyta > Magnoliopsida > Brassicales > Brassicaceae > Lepidium > Lepidium aucheri. Next base: position 7,087 of record OVBA01000058.1, on the reverse strand, counting down.
CCAGGTTTCCTGATGAATATCCACCGTATCTCCGACTTTGCCGTGGAGGTTCTTGAAAACACCGACTTAACCTTTCCATTTAAAGGACCGTGGTTCACTGGATTGGATATAGTATTCACGGTTGATCCAGCTAATATTCATCATATAACGACCACAAAGTTCTCTAATTACATCAAAGGTCCAAAGTTCCAAGAGATTTTTGATGCATACGGAGATTGGATATTCAATTTGGATTCAGAGAAATGGAGTAAACTGAAGAGATGTGGTCAAGCCTTGCTTCATGGTCAAAGGTTCCAAAACATTGCAGTGAGTGCCACAAGATATAAACTCAAATGTGGACTTTTGCCTGTTTTTAGTCATTTTGCAGAGAAAGGGACGGTCGTGGATTTGCAGGATGTGTTCCAAAGACTCATGTTCGATACATCTGTAATTACTGTTACAGGGTCTGATCCTCAATCTCTCTCAATTGAGATGCCAGAAGATGAGTTCATTAAAGCCCTTAAAGATGTTGAAGTAACGCTCTTGTATAGGCATGTTATACCGAGATTTCTGTGGAAGCTGCAAAACCGGATGAGATTAGGACAAGAGAAGATATTGACAGAAGCTGAAGCCACCATTGATTGTTTGTCTGAAAAATACATATTGGCTAAGAGAAACGAAATAAGACAAGAGTCTACTGGAGAAGCTACGGATGTTTTAACGTTCTTTCTAAAACTAGATGCAACCAAGTTCGAGCTCGACTCTATTGATGATAGATTCCTCAGAGATGTTATTTTGACTTTCATTATAGCCGGGAGAGATGCCATGGCATCTACACTCACTTGGTTCTTCTGGATTATGTCTGAACACCCTAAAGTGATGGCTAAGATTCATGAAGAGATCAACACAAATCTACCAAGTTTCAGAACTGATATGGAGAAACCGTCTTATGATCCTGCAGCACTTGATAAACTGGTGTATTTACGTGGCGCATTGATGGAAACAATGAGGCTTTACCCACCAATTCCGTTCGAACGCAAGTCACCAGTAGAACCAGATGTTCTTCCAAGTGGGCACAAAGTGGATGCAGACTCCATTATCATGATATATCTTTACGCTATGGGGAGGATGAAAGCGATTTGGGGAGAAGACGCATTGGAGTACAAACCAGAGAGATGGGTTTCTGAAACTGGAAGATTAAGACATGAGCCTGCTTACAAATTTTTTGCTTTTAATGCTGGCCCAAGAACTTGTCTTGGAAAGCATATAGCTATGACTCAGATGAAAACAGTGCTTGTGGAGATATTACAGAACTATGACATTGAGGTCTTAAAGGGGCAGAACATTGAGCCACTTCCTGGTCTTATTCTTCACATGAAGGATGGGCTTAGAGTCACACTTAATAAGAAATGCTGAGACACAACTGTACCTTTGTTCTGTTTAATGTATTGCTCAATGTCAGTGTTTTATTCAACTTTTATAGGTTTATGATTCACACTCGTACATTTCCATATTTGAACAGAACTTGAAAACAAATATTACTAAAAGAAAGTAGAGATTTTATTTTATTGAATTGATCCGCTTTGAAGCAGACCTCATTCATGAGGTAAAGATAGTGAAAGCATCTACTTAAAACATTCAGACTAAAGATCTCTTAGTAACTGTGACTTTAAGACCATGCTTCATGTGAAGAATAACAGAAGGAGCTGGCTCAATTTGTTGCCCTTCAACGATCTTCATATCATAGTTCTGTATGACTTTCACAGCCACAGCTTTCATCTGCGTCAAAGCCACTTCTTTCCCCAAACAAGTTCTTGGACCTGCGTTAAACGATAAGAACTTATAAGATGGCTCATGTACCGAACTTCCAGTCTGAGAAATCCATCTTTCTGGTTTGAATTCCAATGCATCTTCTCCCCAAACCGATTTCATCCTCCCTAATGAGTAAAGACAGAACAAGATCCTCGAGTTGGCTTTAACTTTGTGTCCACTCGGAAGAACGTCCGTTATAGTAGGAGACTTGTGTTGAAATGGAACAGGTGGATATAGTCTGAGAGCTTCACAAATCGCACCATGTAGATACACCAACTTCTTTAAATCTTGGGGATTGAATGAAACATTATCATTAGATTCAGAAGCATTATCAGTCTTGCTACTTGGAAAAAGTTTTGTCTTGATTTCTTCACGAATCTTTGCAATGACTTCTGGATTCTTACAGAGAAGCCAGAAGAACCAAGAGAGTCCAGATCCTGTCGTGTCTCGACCCGCTAACAAGAACGTCAAGACTGTGTCTCTAAGGAATGTGTCATCCCTTGGATCCAACAATTTGTACTTGGTCGTATCCAAATTTATGTAAGACATCAGCAAATCTTTAGAAGAAGAAGAATCAACATTGGTAATCCCACGGCTTATCTCATCTCTCTTTGAAGCTATGTACTTGGAGCAAACACGAGTTAACGTCATTCGAGCATTCGTCATCTTCTTCTCATATCCTAACCCAAAATATCTTTGTATCTTCCACAAGAACTCCGGCTTGATATGTCTGAAGAAAATAGCTTCCTCTGCATCATCCAAAGCTTTTGCAAACTCGACTTCCGGCATTTCAGCTGAGAGACAACCTGGATCATACCCGGCTGCTAAAACAAACGTAGTGTCGAACGTGAATCGTTGGAACACGTCTTGTAAGTCCACAACGAGTTTCTCATTAGCAACATGGTCAAGAAGTGGGACAAGCCCTTTCTCTAGCTTATGCAAGCTTGTAGCTAATGAAAACTTTTGAAACTCTGGAGTCATCATCATGCTTTGAGCAGATTTCCTTAGATCCTTCCATAACTCTGAATCTGCATTGAAAATCCCATCTCCCAAAACGTCGAATATCTTCTTGAACTCATGGCCTTTGGGGTAATTCTGGAAGTTTGAACTCATGATGTGGTGGATATTAGCAGGATCAACAGTGAGCAACATGTCGCGGCCTGCAAACCAAATGCCTACTCCAGGAAACGTTAAGTTTGTGACCTCTAGAATCTCGGTTACATAGTCATAAACACGATGAACCTCCACGACCAAACCTGGTAACATACCAAGGAAAGGCCAGTTTGTTGGAAGCAAACGATGAGGTTTGTTGTTGATTAAGAAATATCCGTATAAGAGAAAACAAAAGAAGGCAATGGAGATTTCAAACAAGCTTATCAAAGCCATTAGAGATAAGATAGAAAATGAAAACAAATTTTCTTTTCAGATTTACACCAAATTGCAGCTTAAAATCTTCATATATAAAGCCTTTTTTATGTGTGTCATTGTAACTGGTGATGTATCTTAATCGTCTGAATAATTAAAAAATGGAATTAAATCTTCTTTTTCTTTGGTGATTATTCCACTATTGTTTGTTTTGTGTTGTATTTTTGTAATAAGCCTAAAAATCTTTTAAAAACCAATGCATGTGACATATTATTTCCCAATTAGTATAAAACATTTTGAATTGTACCTAAATATAGAAAGTTTAAATATATTTCAACCAATACATATTTGTATACGTATTGGAAGATTTTATACCAAAATGAAAAATCAATCTTTCTAGTATTGTCAACACGATTATAATCTGCTGTAAAATTATATTTTTCCGCTAGATTGTATTATATAACCTAACATGAAAGATTTTTTTATTTAAAAAGACTAAATTTCTATTAAAAAAAATATTAGTTACTAAAATTGATATTTTGACTACCAAGGAAAATTACGATCCGATAGTACTGACACATCACCCCCTCGATCTTTTGTTTATATGAGGAAAACAAAACAAAGAGTTAGCTTTAACGGAACAAAATTGTTTATAACGTCTCTTAATTTTGATATTGTTATAGAAGAAGAAACAAACAATTTTTAGTTGTTGATGCAATGAACTCTATCTGTATCGTTCGTTACAGTTGTCCTAATCATCGAGCTCTCGAGATTGCATGGTTCGGAATTTTTCGTTTGATATTTAGCTACGTGTGTGCCTCGTGTGAAACATATCTGCTTTTGCACATCATTTACGTTAAAGTATTGGGCTCATTGGACATGGATTGGCCCCTTACAATGATGGTGTTATTAGACCCGCCATTTGTGGCTCAATGATAGTCACTCGTCGTTAGGAGAAACAATATACTCTATTGAATGATACGAGAAATGTTCATAAAGTAGTTTTAGAATGCATTCACATACATCTTTTATTGAAATCTTAAAACAAGGTTTAGTCACTAGAGTTTAGTGACATTAACTTTGAGACCATGTTGCATGCGAAAGAGAACCGAAGGAACTGGTTCGGTTTTGTGCGCTTCAATGACCTTAAAGTCATAGTTTCGTATGATTTCCACAGCCACTGTTTTCATCTGTAAGAACGTTAACTTCTTACCTAAGCATGTTCTTGGACCAGCGTTAAATGCCAAAAACTTGTACGATGGTTCTTGTTTTAAGCGTCCATTGTCTGAAATCCATCTCTCTGGTCTGAAATCTTCTGCGTCATCTCCCCAAACTGATTTCATCCTCCCTAATGCATAAGTAGATATAACTATTTTCCAATTTTCATCGACTTTGTGCCCACTTGGAAGCACATCTGGCTTTACTGGTGACTTGTGGTTGAATGGGATTGGTGAGTATAACCTTAGCGTCTCACACACGGCACCGTGTAGATACACGAGCTTGTCCAAATCTCCAGGATCAAACTTAGGCATCTTCTCGTTAATCTCTTGTCGAATCTTGTTCATTGCTTCAGGGTTTTTGGAAAGAAGCCAGAAGAGCCAAGTAAGAGCCGAGCTTGATGTGTCCCTTCCCGCTATTAAGAAATTCAATATAGTGTCTCTGATGAACTTATCATCACTTGGCTTCAAATGCTTATATTTGGTCGTATCCAGAGTCATGTAGTATGTCAAAACGTCCATGGCCTCTCCTTTCGAGTCATGATGGCTTTTGATCTCCTCTCTTTTAGCTGTTATGATCTTCTCGAGTTGTTGATCAACAACCACGAGACTTCTTCTCAGTTTCTTCTCTACTCCTATACCAATCCAATATTGGAACTTCCACAAGAAAACCGGTTTGATATGTCTATAGAAAATCCCCTCTGCATAACCTTCCACTGCGTCACCAAACTCAACCCTAGGCATTTCAATAGATAGACATTTTGAATCATACCCAGTCATCAAAATCAACGATGTGTCAAACAGATATCTTTGTAATAGATCTTGCAAGTCAACAACGATCTCTTTCTTAGCAGCATTTTCAAGTATAGGAACAAGTCCTTGCCTTAATTTGTTTATACTTGTAGAAACCCAAAACCTTTGGAAATCTCCATGACTAAAAATGGCATGAGACGAGTTCCTCATATCCTCCCACAAACCTCCATCAACGTTGAATATTCCATCTCCTAAAACTTCAAAGATCTTTCTAAACTCCGTCCCTTTAGGGTAATTAGCGAAATTTGAACTTAGAATGTAGTGGATATTCACAGGATCAATAGTGAGCAATATGTTGGTTCCACTAAACCATGTCCCTTTGAAACAAAACGTCATATTGGTCGCCATAAGAAGCTCGGTGAGAAAGTCATAGATTCGATGCACTTGGAGGAGCAGACCCGGAAGCATCCCAAGGACCGGCCAATTAGTGAGCAAAGGCTTGGGAGTTTTCTTGTGGAGCAAGAAACATTTGAAGAGAATGAAGATAACAAATACTATGCAGATTTCAATGATTATCGCCATTATAGTATACACAAAGGCGTTTTTATTCTTTTATTTTTGATCTTTGTGAGTGAGTAGTTCATATATGAACTCAAATTGGGACATATAACATGTAAAGAGTTGAAGTATATACAAGCATTTAATGTCGTTAGGTTGCACTGGGATTTTTGGCGCTATTAAATTAATTTTAGGGAAGTGGATTTTCTCTTATTTAGGTTATCGACATTACTAGTATTGTCAACATGATTATGACTAATTTGTAGTATATAGCCCTTATAATATGAATGAATTTTCTGATTGGTTTGATACCTACCTAACTAAGTGGTGGTGTCTCCGGTACCACATATCTACTTTGGCAATAACGTTTATGTATCAGTTATCAAAATCAAGCTTGATGTATGTATATATTTGGCAACCATTTGCTTATGCAATTAAAATTTATTAGAAAGTAGAGAGAAACAATATACTCCATTGAATGATATGGGACATGTTCATGCGTTCACATGCACATTTTATTGAAATCTTAAACCAAGTTTTAGTCACTAGAGTTTAGTGACATTAACTTTGAGACCATGTTGCATGCGAAAGAGAACCGAAGGAACTGGTTCGGTTTTGTGCGCTTCAATGACCTTAAAGTCATAGGCATCTCCTTGTTAATCTCTTGTGGGATCTTATTCATTGCTTCAGGGTTTTAGGAAAGAAACCAGAAGAGCCAAGTAAGAGCTGAGCTTGTTGTGTCTCTTCCCGCTATCAAGAAACCCAAAATAGCGTCTCTGATGAATTTGTCGTCACTCGGTTTCAAATGCTTGAATTTGGTCGTATCCACAGTCATGTAATATGTCAAAACGTCCATGGCCTCTCCTTCGGAATCATGATGAGGTCTCTTGAGTTTTGATCTCCTTTCTTTTAGCTGATATGATCTTCTCAAGCATTTGATCGAAAACAGCGAGACCTCTTCTAAGTTTCTTCTCTACTCCTACACCAATCCAATATTGGAGCTTCCACAAGAACATTGGCTTTATATGTCTACTTATGAACCGGCCCGATCAAATATTGGCTTGATATTGGAGCTTCCACAAGAACATTGGCTTGAACATGACGTTAATGGGACAGATGATAATCTCCCTCAGAGAGAGGTTAATGGGCCTTTGAACCGGCCCTTTATGGCCCAATGACGGAAAAAATGACAATCCTCCGAGATAATTACAAGTCGCTCGCAATTAGGGGTTTAAGAGGCAGAATGTGCTCGACCGGAGTGTTTGCTCTCTGTTCTCCGACTACATTTCATCATCGCCGGGAGAGATCGCAGGTTTTGACTCCGACCCATTTTCCTAATCCTAATGGGAATTCATTTCGGTGGAGAAATTCACGAGCGTTTTCTCCCAAACTCTCCCAATTTG